>CALSEM010000115.1:0-22949 GCA_943735885.1 Stelis phaeoptera | reverse complement strand
GGGGCACGAAACGCACGTTTCGTTGCAAAAGCAGCGTTTTGGTGCACGAAACGCACGTTTCGTTGCAAAAGCAGCGTTTTGGTGCACGAAACGCACGTTTTGCGTCAAAACTGTGCAAAAGCAGCGTTTTGGTGCACGAAACGCAAGTTTTGCGTCAAAACTGTGCAAAAGCATCGTTTTGGTGCACGAAACGAACGTTTAGCGTCAAAACTGTGCAAAAGCAGCGTTTTGGTGCACGAAACGCACGTTTTGCGTCAAAACTGTGCAAAAGCAGCGTTTTGGTGCACGAAACGCACGTTTAGCGTCAAAACTGTGCAAAAGCAGCGTTTTGGTGCACGAAACGCACGTTTTGCGTCAAACTGTGCAAAAGCAGCGTTTTGGTGCACGAAACGCACGTTTCGTTGCAAAAGCAGCGTTTTGGTGCACGAAACGCACGCTTCGTTGCAAAAGCAGCGTTTTGGTGCACGAAACGCACGTTTTGCGTCAAAACTGTGCAAAAGCAGCGTTTTGGTGCACGAAGCGCACGTTTTGCGTCAACAACTGTGCAAAAGCAGCGTTTTGGTGCACGAAACGCACGTTTAGCGTCAAAACTGTGCAAAAGCAGCGTTTTGGTGCACGAAACGCACGTTTAGCGTCAAAACTGTGCAAAAGCAGCGTTTTGGTGCACGAAACGCACGTTTTGCGTCAAAACTGTGCAAAAGCAGCGTTTTGGTGCACGAAACGCACGTTTCGTTGCAAAAGCAGCGTTTTGGTGCACGAAACGCACGTTTCGTTGCAAAAGCAGCGTTTTGGTGCACGAAACGCACGTTTTGCGTCAAAACTGTGCAAAAGCAGCGTTTTGGTGCACGAAACGCACGTTTTGCGTCAAAACTGTGCAAAAGCATCGTTTTGGTGCACGAAACGAACGTTTAGCGTCAAAACTGTGCAAAAGCAGCGTTTTGGTGCACGAAACGCACGTTTTGCGTCAAAACTGTGCAAAACAGCGTTTTGGGGCACGAAACGCACGTTTTGCGTCAAAACTGTGCAAAAGCAGCGTTTTGGTGCACGAAACGCACGTTTCGTTGCAAAAGCAGCGTTTTGGTGCACGAAACGCACGTTTTGCGTTAAAACTGTGCAAAAGCAGCGTTTTGGTGCACGAAACGCACGCTTTGCGTCAAAACTGTGCAAAAGCAGCGTTTTGGTGCACGAAACGCACGTTTTGCGTCAAAACTGTGCAAAAGCAGCGTTTTGGTGCACGAAACGCACGTTTTGCGTCAAAACTGTGCAAAACAGCGTTTTGGTGCACGAAACGCACGTTTTGCGTCAAAACTGAGCAAAAGCAGCGTTTTGGTGCACGAAACGCACGTTTAGCGTCAAAACTGTGCAAAAGCAGCGTTTTGGGGCACGAAACGCACGTTTCGTTGCAAAAGCAGCGTTTTGGTGCACGAAACGCACGTTTCGTTGCAAAAGCAGCGTTTTGGTGCACGAAACGCACGTTTTGCGTCAAAACTGTGCAAAAGCAGCGTTTTGGTGCACGAAACGCACGTTTTGCGTCAAAACTGTGCAAAAGCAGCGTTTTGGTGCACGAAACGCACGTTTAGCGTCAAAACTGTGCAAAAGCAGCGTTTTGGTGCACGAAACGCACGTTTTGCGTCAAAACTGTGCAAAACAGCGTTTTGGGGCACGAAACGCACGTTTTGCGTCAAAACTGTGCAAAAGCAGCGTTTTGGTGCACGAAACGCACGTTTCGTTGCAAAAGCAGCGTTTTGGTGCACGAAACGCACGTTTTGCGTCAAAACTGTGCAAAAGCAGCGTTTTGGTGCACGAAACGCACGTTTTGCGTCAAAACTGTGCAAAAGCAGCGTTTTGGTGCACGAAACGCACGTTTTGCGTCAAAACTGTGCAAAAGCAGCGTTTTGGTGCACGAAACGCACGTTTTGCGTCAAAACTGTGCAAAAGCAGCGTTTTGGTGCACGAAACGCACGTTTTGCGTCAAAACTGTGCAAAACAGCGTTTTGGGGCACGAAACGCACGTTTTGCGTCAAAACTGTGCAAAAGCAGCGTTTTGGTGCACGAAACGCACGTTTCGTTGCAAAAGCAGCGTTTTGGTGCACGAAACGCACGTTTCGTTGCAAAACAGCGTTTTGGGGCACGAAACGCACGTTTTGCGTTAAAACTGTGCAAAAGCAGCGTTTTGGTGCACGAAACGCACGCTTTGCGTCAAAACTGTGCAAAAGCAGCGTTTTGGTGCACGAAACGCACGTTTTGCGTCAAAACTGTGCAAAAGCAGCGTTTTGGTGCACGAAACGCACGTTTTGCGTCAAAACTGTGCAAAAGCAGCGTTTTGGTGCACGAAACGCACGTTTTGCGTCAAAACTGTGCAAAACAGCGTTTTGGTGCACGAAACGCACGTTTTGCGTCAAAACTGTGCAAAACAGCGTTTTGGGGCACGAAACGCACGTTTTGCGTCAAAACTGTGCAAAAGCAGCGTTTTGGTGCACGAAACGCACGTTTTGCGTCAAAACTGTGCAAAACAGCGTTTTGGGGCACGAAACGCACGTTTTGCGTCAAAACTGTGCAAAAGCAGCGTTTTGGGGCACGAAACGCACGTTTCGTTGCAAAAGCAGCGTTTTGGTGCACGAAACGCACGTTTCGTTGCAAAAGCAGCGTTTTGGTGCACGAAACGCACGTTTTGCGTCAAAACTGTGCAAAAGCAGCGTTTTGGTGCACGAAACGCACGTTTTGCGTCAAAACTGTGCAAAAGCAGCGTTTTGGTGCACGAAACGCACGTTTTGCGTCAAAACTGTGCAAAACAGCGTTTTGGGGCACGAAACGCACGTTTTGCGTCAAAACTGTGCAAAAGCAGCGTTTTGGGGCACGAAACGCACGTTTCGTTGCAAAAGCAGCGTTTTGGTGCACGAAACGCACGTTTCGTTGCAAAAGCAGCGTTTTGGTGCACGAAACGCACGTTTTGCGTCAAAACTGTGCAAAAGCAGCGTTTTGGTGCACGAAACGCACGTTTTGCGTCAAAACTGTGCAAAAGCATCGTTTTGGTGCACGAAACGAACGTTTAGCGTCAAAACTGTGCAAAAGCAGCGTTTTGGTGCACGAAACGCACGTTTTGCGTCAAAACTGTGCAAAAGCAGCGTTTTGGTGCACGAAACGCACGTTTAGCGTCAAAACTGTGCAAAAGCAGCGTTTTGGTGCACGAAACGCACGTTTTGCGTCAAAACTGTGCAAAAGCAGCGTTTTGGTGCACGAAACGCACGTTTCGTTGCAAAAGCAGCGTTTTGGTGCACGAAACGCACGCTTCGTTGCAAAAGCAGCGTTTTGGTGCACGAAACGCACGTTTTGCGTCAAAACTGTGCAAAAGCAGCGTTTTGGTGCACGAAGCGCACGTTTTGCGTCAAAACTGTGCAAAAGCAGCGTTTTGGTGCACGAAACGCACGTTTAGCGTCAAAACTGTGCAAAAGCAGCGTTTTGGTGCACGAAACGCACGTTTTGCGTCAAAACTGTGCAAAAGCAGCGTTTTGGTGCACGAAACGCACGTTTAGCGTCAAAACTGTGCAAAAGCAGCGTTTTGGTGCACGAAACGCACGTTTTGCGTCAAAACTGTGCAAAACAGCGTTTTGGGGCACGAAACGCACGTTTAGCGTCAAAACTGTGCAAAAGCAGCGTTTTGGTGCACGAAACGCACGTTTTGCGTCAAAACTGTGCAAAACAGCGTTTTGGGGCACGAAACGCACGTTTTGCGTCAAAACTGTGCAAAAGCAGCGTTTTGGGGCACGAAACGCACGTTTCGTTGCAAAAGCAGCGTTTTGGTGCACGAAACGCACGTTTCGTTGCAAAAGCAGCGTTTTGGTGCACGAAACGCACGTTTTGCGTCAAAACTGTGCAAAAGCAGCGTTTTGGTGCACGAAACGCACGTTTTGCGTCAAAACTGTGAAAAGCAGCGTTTTGGTGCACGAAACGCACGTTTCGTTGCAAAAGCAGCGTTTTGGGGCACGAAACGCACGTTTTGCGTCAAAACTGTGCAAAAGCAGCGTTTTGGTGCACGAAACGCACGTTTTGCGTCAAAACTGTGCAAAAGCAGCGTTTTGGTGCACGAAACGCACGTTTCGTTGCAAAAGCAGCGTTTTGGGGCACGAAACGCACGTTTTGCGTCAAAACTGTGCAAAACAGCGTTTTGGGGCACGAAACGCACGTTTTGCGTTAAAACTGTGCAAAAGCAGCGTGTTGGTGCACGAAACGCACGTTTCGTTGCAAAAGCAGCGTTTTGGTGCACGAAACGCACGTTCTGCGTCAAAACTGTGCAAAAGCAGCGTTTTGGTGCACGAAACGCACGTTTTGCGTCAAAACTGTGCAAAAGCAGCGTTTTGGTGCACGAAACGCACGTTTCGTTGCAAAAGCAGCGTTTTGGTGCACGAAACGCACGTTTCGTTGCAAAAGCAGCGTTTTGGTGCACGAAACGCACGTTTTGCGTCAAAACTGTGCAAAAGCAGCGTTTTGGTGCACGAAACGCACGTTTTGCGTCAAAACTGTGCAAAAGCAGCGTTTTGGTGCACGAAACGCACGTTTAGCGTCAAAACTGTGCAAAAGCAGCGTTTTGGTGCACGAAACGCACGTTTTGCGTCAAAACTGTGCAAAACAGCGTTTTGGGGCACGAAACGCACGTTTAGCGTCAAAACTGTGCAAAAGCAGCGTTTTGGTGCACGAAACGCACGTTTTGCGTCAAAACTGTGCAAAACAGCGTTTTGGGGCACGAAACGCACGTTTTGCGTCAAAACTGTGCAAAAGCAGCGTTTTGGGGCACGAAACGCACGTTTCGTTGCAAAAGCAGCGTTTTGGTGCACGAAACGCACGTTTCGTTGCAAAAGCAGCGTTTTGGTGCACGAAACGCACGTTTTGCGTCAAAACTGTGCAAAAGCAGCGTTTTGGTGCACGAAACGCACGTTTTGCGTCAAAACTGTGCAAAAGCATCGTTTTGGTGCACGAAACGAACGTTTAGCGTCAAAACTGTGCAAAAGCAGCGTTTTGGTGCACGAAACGCACGTTTTGCGTCAAAACTGTGCAAAACAGCGTTTTGGGGCACGAAACGCACGCTTTGCGTCAAAACTGTGCAAAAGCAGCGTTTTGGTGCACGAAACGCACGTTTTGCGTCAAAACTGTGCAAAAGCAGCGTTTTGGTGCATGAAACGCACGTTTTGCGTCAAAACTGTGCAAAACAGCGTTTTGGTGCACGAAACGCACGTTTTGCGTCAAAACTGTGCAAAAGCAGCGTTTTGGTGCACGAAACGCACGTTTTGCGTCAAAACTGTGCAAAAGCAGCGTTTTGGTGCACGAAACGCACGTTTCGTTGCAAAAGCAGCGTTTTGGGGCACGAAACGCACGTTTTGCGTCAAAACTGTGCAAAACAGCGTTTTGGGGCACGAAACGCACGTTTTGCGTTAAAACTGTGCAAAAGCAGCGTGTTGGTGCACGAAACGCACGTTTCGTTGCAAAAGCAGCGTTTTGGTGCACGAAACGCACGTTCTGCGTCAAAACTGTGCAAAAGCAGCGTTTTGGTGCACGAAACGCACGTTTTGCGTCAAAACTGTGCAAAAGCAGCGTTTTGGTGCACGAAACGCACGTTTCGTTGCAAAAGCAGCGTTTTGGTGCACGAAACGCACGTTTCGTTGCAAAAGCAGCGTTTTGGTGCACGAAACGCACGTTTTGCGTCAAAACTGTGCAAAAGCAGCGTTTTGGTGCACGAAACGCACGTTTTGCGTCAAAACTGTGCAAAAGCAGCGTTTTGGTGCACGAAACGCACGTTTTGCGTCAAAACTGAGCAAAAGCAGCGTTTTGGTGCACGAAACGCACGTTTAGCGTCAAAACTGTGCAAAAGCAGCGTTTTGGGGCACGAAACGCACGTTTTGCGTTAAAACTGTGCAAAAGCAGCGTTTTGGTGCACGAAACGCACGTTTAGCGTCAAAACTGTGCAAAAGCAGCGTTTTGGTGCACGAAACGCACGTTTCGTTGCAAAAGCAGCGTTTTGGGGCACGAAACGCACGTTTTGCGTCAAAACTGTGCAAAAGCAGCGTTTTGGTGCACGAAACGCACGTTTTGCGTCAAAACTGTGCAAAAGCAGCGTTTTGGTGCACGAAACGCACGTTTAGCGTCAAAACTGTGCAAAAGCAGCGTTTTGGTGCACGAAACGCACGTTTCGTTGCAAAAGCAGCGTTTTGGGGCACGAAACGCACGTTTTGCGTCAAAACTGTGCAAAAGCAGCGTTTTGGTGCACGAAACGCACGTTTTGCGTCAAAACTGTGCAAAAGCAGCGTTTTGGTGCACGAAACGCACGTTTCGTTGCAAAAGCAGCGTTTTGGGGCACGAAACGCACGTTTTGCGTCAAAACTGTGCAAAACAGCGTTTTGGGGCACGAAACGCACGTTTTGCGTTAAAACTGTGCAAAAGCAGCGTGTTGGTGCACGAAACGCACGTTTCGTTGCAAAAGCAGCGTTTTGGTGCACGAAACGCACGTTCTGCGTCAAAACTGTGCAAAAGCAGCGTTTTGGTGCACGAAACGCACGTTTTGCGTCAAAACTGTGCAAAAGCAGCGTTTTGGTGCACGAAACGCACGTTTCGTTGCAAAAGCAGCGTTTTGGTGCACGAAACGCACGTTTCGTTGCAAAAGCAGCGTTTTGGTGCACGAAACGCACGTTTCGTTGCAAAAGCAGCGTTTTGGTGCACGAAACGCACGTTTTGCGTCAAAACTGTGCAAAAGCAGCGTTTTGGTGCACGAAACGCACGTTTTGCGTCAAAACTGTGCAAAAGCATCGTTTTGGTGCACGAAACGAACGTTTAGCGTCAAAACTGTGCAAAAGCAGCGTTTTGGTGCACGAAACGCACGTTTTGCGTCAAAACTGTGCAAAACAGCGTTTTGGGGCACGAAACGCACGCTTTGCGTCAAAACTGTGCAAAAGCAGCGTTTTGGTGCACGAAACGCACGTTTTGCGTCAAAACTGTGCAAAAGCAGCGTTTTGGTGCACGAAACGCACGTTTTGCGTCAAAACTGTGCAAAACAGCGTTTTGGTGCACGAAACGCACGTTTTGCGTCAAAACTGTGCAAAACAGCGTTTTGGGGCACGAAACGCACGTTTTGCGTCAAAACTGTGCAAAAGCAGCGTTTTGGTGCACGAAACGCACGTTCTGCGCCAAAACTGTGCAAAACAGCGTTTTGGGGCACGAAACGCACGTTTTGCGTCAAAACTGTGCAAAAGCAGCGTTTTGGGGCACGAAACGCACGTTTCGTTGCAAAAGCAGCGTTTTGGTGCACGAAACGCACGTTTCGTTGCAAAAGCAGTGTTTTGGTGCACGAAACGCACGTTTTGCGTCAAAACTGTGCAAAAGCAGCGTTTTGGTGCACGAAACGCACGTTTTGCGTCAAAACTGTGCAAAAGCATCGTTTTGGTGCACGAAACGAACGTTTAGCGTCAAAACTGTGCAAAAGCAGCGTTTTGGTGCACGAAACGCACGTTTTGCGTCAAAACTGTGCAAAACAGCGTTTTGGGGCACGAAACGCACGTTTTGCGTCAAAACTGTGCAAAAGCAGCGTTTTGGTGCACGAAACGCACGTTTCGTTGCAAAAGCAGCGTTTTGGTGCACGAAACGCACGTTTCGTTGCAAAACAGTGTTTTGGGGCACGAAACGCACGTTTTGCGTTAAAACTGTGCAAAAGCAGCGTTTTGGTGCACGAAACGCACGCTTTGCGTCAAAACTGTGCAAAAGCAGCGTTTTGGTGCACGAAACGCACGTTTTGCGTCAAAACTGTGCAAAAGCAGCGTTTTGGTGCACGAAACGCACGTTTTGCGTCAAAACTGTGCAAAACAGCGTTTTGGTGCACGAAACGCACGTTTTGCGTCAAAACTGTGCAAAACAGCGTTTTGGGGCACGAAACGCACGTTTTGCGTCAAAACTGTGCAAAAGCAGCGTTTTGGTGCACGAAACGCACGTTTTGCGTCAAAACTGTGCAAAAGCAGCGTTTTGGTGCACGAAACGCACGTTTCGTTGCAAAAGCAGCGTTTTGGTGCACGAAACGCACGCTTCGTTGCAAAAGCAGCGTTTTGGTGCACGAAACGCACGTTTTGCGTCAAAACTGTGCAAAAGCAGCGTTTTGGTGCACGAAACGCACGTTTTGCGTCAAAACTGTGCAAAAGCAGCGTTTTGGTGCACGAAACGCACGTTTAGCGTCAAAACTGTGCAAAAGCAGCGTTTTGGTGCACGAAACGCACGTTTTGCGTCAAAACTGTGCAAAAGCAGCGTTTTGGTGCACGAAACGCACGTTTAGCGTCAAAACTGTGCAAAAGCAGCGTTTTGGTGCACGAAACGCACGTTTTGCGTCAAAACTGTGCAAAAGCAGCGTTTTGGTGCACGAAACGCACGTTTAGCGTCAAAACTGTGCAAAAGCAGCGTTTTGGTGCACGAAACGCACGCTTCGTTGCAAAAGCAGCGTTTTGGTGCACGAAACGCACGTTTTGCGTCAAAACTGTGCAAAAGCAGCGTTTTGGTGCACGAAACGCACGTTTAGCGTCAAAACTGTGCAAAAGCAGCGTTTTGGTGCACGAAACGCACGTTTCGTTGCAAAAGCAGCGTTTTGGTGCACGAAACGCACGCTTTGCGTCAAAACTGTGCAAAAGCAGCGTTTTGGTGCACGAAACGCACGTTTTGCCTCAAAACTGTGCAAAAGCAGCGTTTTGGTGCACGAAACGCACGTTTTGCGTCAAAACTGTGCAAAACAGCGTTTTGGTGCACGAAACGCACGTTTTGCGTCAAAACTGAGCAAAAGCAGCGTTTTGGTGCACGAAACGCACGTTTAGCGTCAAAACTGTGCAAAAGCAGCGTTTTGGGGCACGAAACGCACGTTTTGCGTTAAAACTGTGCAAAAGCAGCGTTTTGGTGCACGAAACGCACGTTTAGCGTCAAAACTGTGCAAAAGCAGCGTTTTGGTGCACGAAACGCACGTTTCGTTGCAAAAGCAGCGTTTTGGGGCACGAAACGCACGTTTTGCGTCAAAACTGTGCAAAAGCAGCGTTTTGGTGCACGAAACGCACGTTTTGCGTCAAAACTGTGCAAAAGCAGCGTTTTGGTGCACGAAACGCACGTTTTGCGTCAAAACTGTGCAAAAGCAGCGTTTTGGTGCACGAAACGCACGTTTCGTTGCAAAAGCAGCGTTTTGGTGCACGAAACGCACGTTCTGCGTCAAAACTGTGCAAAAGCAGCGTTTTGGTGCACGAAACGCACGTTTTGCGTCAAAACTGTGCAAAAGCAGCGTTTTGGGGCACGAAACGCACATTTGTGTTAAAACTGTGCAAAAGCAGCGTTTTGGTGCACGAAACGCACGTTTTGCGTCAAAACTGTGCAAAACAGCGTTTTGGTGCACGAAACGCACGTTTTGCGTCAAAACTGTGCAAAAGCAGCGTTTTGGTGCACGAAACGCACGTTTAGCGTCAAAACTGTGCAACAGCAGCGTTTTGGTGCACGAAACGCACGTTTCGTTGCAAAAGCAGCGTTTTGGTGCACGAAACGCACGTTTTGCGTCAAAACTGTGCAAAAGTGTTACGAACCGGTCACCGGAGCGGCTCGGTGGAACGGTCCGGGAAAAGGAGGGAGAATCTCGAGAATTTGGCCGAATTCTGCTTTATCGGCGAAGAGGTTATCGACAGTTGGTATTACCGACGGCCGGTAACTTGCGTTTTACCGACGGTAGGTAAGTGACCGATGAATGGTAAACCGAGATTACTGTATTACCGACGGTGGGTAAATGACCGACGGGTGGTAAGCTGAGATGGTAATATTACTAATGTATGATTCTTTGTTTTAGGTGGGTCCGCCGGGTCAGCGAGGGGTCTGGCGCACGCTTACACGCACCTACAGACTTCGAGACCCAGTTAGGGCTAGGATATGAGCGGTTTATGGAAAGTGAAGCGCGACGTAACGAAAATCAAAGGTTTATTCTGATTGGTTGAAGATGTAGAACAATTCGGAGCACCAAATATAGAGAGGAACAGGAATAAAGTCGGATTTCCGATTTGGACGCTTACCTCTGGTGCGTCCAAGGTGCGATGTTGACTGTCGGACCAAGTGAGAAGTGATTGTACACTCTTGATAGCAATAAAGATAATCTTAAAGAAAAACCAATTTACATACTTGTTTCTCGTTCATCCTATTACGAGAGCGTCTCTATTGTGATCGCTTCCCTGGTGGTGCTGTCAAACTCGTAGAGTTACAGCGGAGAACTATCTCGAGAGCGTCCCTATTGTGGTCGCTTCCCAGGTTTACGCAACTAAAAGAACGAGAACGAGGTCTTGCAATACTGGCGAATGTGACTGTTGAATAATAATAATAATAAAGTAAACACTTGGTCGTCGTCAAGAAGCACCGTGGATATTCCAGTTGTCACAGAATTCAATATACCGTAGAAGATAATAGAGAATAAAGGAGGAGCACAAGGAAAGACACAATATAATAATAGTAACAATAAATATATTTGAATAAAGATTGATTAGCTTACGTGAATAGCACAAAGGTAACTATGTCGAAGAACACTTGAATGAAGAACTTGTATAACTATAACTTTGAAGCGCGATGTACACTCGATGAATGCCGAAGTCGTACTGTGACTTGCGTAGCGCGATGTAGACTCGTTGAATGCTGTGGTCAGACTGTGTCGAGAGGGTCCGCGGGCCCTCTATTTGTATTGACAGAATATCGTTATCGTCACGTACGCGGTGCTGGGTTTCGGTCAGCGTTCCGCTTATCACTTATCTCCAGACGCTAGGTCAGCATCCGGTCGGTATTAATGTTGCTAATACCGCTGACCATGCGTGAGAACGATTAACGGTTTCTTTTAGGGGTTCTCCATTCGCAGTGGTGCTCAAATTAATTACTTAAGGTAATCCGATTTATGTCGGAAGCGGATATACGTATATATATGTATATATGAAGCAGTAATAAATGATTGGTAAATATTAACTTGGATAATAGAACATAAGTATATGAAATATATATGTATGTATACGTATATGATAATCAACGGTCGGTAAGTGACCCTCGGTGGTCAGTTATCGACGGTTGGCAATATATCGATGAATTTCAGGTTATAACTAATGACAATCGACGTATGTTAAAGGTAAGCATAGTAATAATAATATTAAGTATTGTTTTTATGCGGTGTCGGTAACTTATCGACTGTAGGTAATCGGTCGCATATGAGAGGTCGGTAATTTGGTCGGTAGTATACCGACTGATGGTAACTTATCGATTGATGATAATTTATCGATTGATGATAGCTTACCGGCCGATGGTATTTTACCATCGGTTGGTAAGGTTAGAATTCTATTGAAGGTAAATTTTAAGTGGGTAACTTATCGACTGGTGGTAAGTTGATAACTTACCATCGGTCGGTAAAGGTAGAAATTGAGTTTATCGATAGGAGGTAATTTACTGAGTTGGTAATTTATCGACTGGTGATAAGCGGTATCAGGTTACCGACTATCGGTAACTTATCGTTGGTAAGTGCAAAACTATCGGGAAGTTAGCGCGAAAAAATATGTTTGCGCAGGGTAAGAGGCCGAAATGTTACAAAAGCAGTGTTTTGGTGCACGAAACGCACGTTTTGCGTCAAAACTGTGCAAAAGCAGCGTTTTGGGGCACGAAACGCACGTTTTGCGTCAAAACTGTGCAAAAGCAGCGTTTTGGTGTACGAAACGCACGTTTTGCGTCAAAACTGTGCAAAAGCAGCGTTTTGGGGCACGAAACGCACGTTTTGCGTCAAAACTGTGCAAAAGCAGCGTTTTGGTGCACGAAACGCACGTTTAGCGTCAAAACTGTGCAAAAGCAGCGTTTTGGTGCACGAAACTCACGTTTTGCGTCAAAACTGTGCAAAAGCAGCGTTTTGGTGCACGAAACGCACGTTTCGTTGCAAAAGCAGCGTTTTGGTGCACGAAACGCACGTTTCGTTGCAAAAGCAGCGTTTTGGTGCACGAAACGCACGTTTTGCGTCAAAACTGTGCAAAAGCAGCGTTTTGGTGCACGAAACGCACGTTTTGCGTCAAAACTGTGCAAAAGCAGCGTTTTGGTGCACGAAACGCACGTTTAGCGTCAAAACTGTGCAAAAGCAGCGTTTTGGAGCACGAAACGCACGTTTTGCGTCAAAACTGTGCAAAACAGCGTTTTGGGGCACGAAACGCACGTTTTGCGTCAAAACTGTGCAAAAGCAGCGTTTTGGTGCACGAAACGCACGTTTCGTTGCAAAAGCAGCGTTTTGGTGCACGAAACGCACGTTTTGCGTCAAAACTGTGCAAAAGCAGCGTTTTGGTGCACGAAACGCACGTTTTGCGTCAAAACTGTGCAAAAGCAGCGTTTTGGTGCACGAAACGCACGTTTTGCGTCAAAACTGTGCAAAAGCAGCGTTTTGGTGCACGAAACGCACGTTTTGCGTCAAAACTGTGCAAAAGCAGCGTTTTGGTGCACGAAACGCACGTTTTGCGTCAAAACTGTGCAAAAGCAGCGTTTTGGTGCACGAAACGCACGTTTAGCGTCAAAACTGTGCAAAAGCAGCGTTTTGGTGCACGAAACGCACGTTTTGCGTCAAAACTGTGCAAAACAGCGTTTTGGGGCACGAAACGCACGTTTTGCGTCAAAACTGTGCAAAAGCAGCGTTTTGGGGCACGAAACGCACGTTTTGCGTTAAAACTGTGCAAAAGCAGCGTTTTGGTGCACGATACGCACGTTTTGCGTCAATACTGTGCAAAACAGCGTTTTGGGGCACGAAACGCACGTTTTGCGTCAAAACTGTGCAAAAGCAGCGTTTTGGGGCACGAAACGCACGTTTTGCGTCAAAACTGTGCAAAAGCATCGTATTGGTGCACGAAACGCACGTTTAGCGTCAAAACTGTGCAAAAGCAGCGTTTTGGTGCACGAAACGCACGTTTTGCGTCAAAACTGTGCAAAACAGCGTTTTGGGGCACGAAACGCACGTTTTGCGTCAAAACTGTGCAAAACAGCGTTTTGGGGCACGAAACGCACGTTTTGCGTCAAAACTGTGCAAAACAGCGTTTTGGGGCACGAAACGCACGTTTTGCGTCAAAACTGTGCAAAAGCAGCGTTTTGGTGCACGAAACGCACGTTTCGTTGCAAAAGCAGCGTTTTGGTGCACGAAACGCACGTTTTGCGTCAAAACTGTGCAAAAGCAGCGTTTTGGTGCACGAAACGCACGTTTTGCGTCAAAACTGTGCAAAAGCAGCGTTTTCGTGCACGAAACGCACGTTTAGCGTCAAAACTGTGCAAAAGCAGCGTTTTGGTGCACGAAACGCACGTTTCGTTGCAAAAGCAGCGTTTTGGTGCACGAAACGCACGTTTTGCGTCAAAACTGTGCAAAAGCAGCGTTTTGGTGCACGAAACGCACGTTTTGCGTCAAAACTGTGCAAAAGCAGCGTTTTGGGGCACGAAACGCACGTTTTGCGTTAAAACTGTGCAAAAGCAGCGTTTTGGTGCACGAAACGCACGTTTTGCGTCAAAACTGTGCAAAACAGCGTTTTGGTGCACGAAACGCACGTTTTGCGTCAAAACTGTGCAAAAGCAGCGTTTTGGTGCACGAAACGCACGTTTTGCGTCAAAACTGTGCAAAAGCAGCGTTTTGGTGCACGAAACGCACGTTTAGCGTCAAAACTGTGCAAAAGCAGCGTTTTGGTGCACGAAACGCACGTTTTGCGTCAAAACTGTGCAAAAGCAGCGTTTTGGTGCACGAAACGCACGTTTAGCGTCAAAACTGTGCAAAAGCAGCGTTTTGGTGCACGAAACGCACGTTTTGCGTCAAAACTGTGCAAAAGCAGCGTTTTGGTGCACGAAACGCACGTTTAGCGTCAAAACTGTGCAAAAGCAGCGTTTTGGTGCACCAAACGCACGCTTCGTTGCAAAAGCAGCGTTTTGGTGCACGAAACGCACGTTTTGCGTCAAAACTGTGCAAAAGCAGCGTTTTGGTGCACGAAACGCACGTTTTGCGTCAAAACTGTGCAAAAGCATCGTTTTGGTGCACGAAACGCACGTTTAGCGTCAAAACTGTGCAAAAGCAGCGTTTTGGGGCACGAAACGCACGTTTTGCGTTACAACTGTGCAAAAGCAGCGTTTTGGTGCACGAAACGCACGTTTTGCGTCAAAACTGTGCAAAACAGCGTTTTGGTGCACGAAACGCACGTTTTGCGTCAAAACTGTGCAAATGCAGCGTTTTGGGGCACGAAACGCACGTTTTGCGTCAAAACTGTGCAAAAGCAGCGTTTTGGTGCACGAAACGCATGTTTCGTTGCAAAAGCAGCGTTTTGGTGCACGAAACGCACGTTTCGTTGCAAAAGCAGCGTTTTGGTGCACGAAACGCACGTTTTGCGTCAAAACTGTGCAAAAGCAGCGTTTTGGTGCACGAAACGCACGTTTTGCGTCAAAACTGTGCAAAAGCATCGTATTGGTGCACGAAACGCACGTTTAGCGTCAAAACTGTGCAAAAGCAGCGTTTTGGTGCACGAAACGCACGTTTTGCGTCAAAACTGTGCAAAACAGCGTTTTGGGGCACGAAACGCACGTTTTGCGTCAAAACTGTGCAAA
This sequence comes from Stelis phaeoptera, assembly GCA_943735885.1. Taxonomy (NCBI): domain Eukaryota; kingdom Metazoa; phylum Arthropoda; class Insecta; order Hymenoptera; family Megachilidae; genus Stelis; species Stelis phaeoptera. Next base: position 8,336 of record CALSEM010000115.1, on the reverse strand, counting down.
ACAGCGTTTTGGGGCACGAAACGCACGTTTTGCGTCAAAACTGTGCAAAACAGCGTTTTGGGGCACGAAACGCACGTTTTGCGTCAAAACTGTGCAAAAGCAGCGTTTTGGTGCACGAAACGCACGTTTCGTTGCAAAAGCAGCGTTTTGGTGCACGAAACGCACGTTTTGCGTCAAAACTGTGCAAAAGCAGCGTTTTGGTGCACGAAACGCACGTTTTGCGTCAAAACTGTGCAAAAGCAGCGTTTTGGTGCACGAAACGCACGTTTCGTTGCAAAAGCAGCGTTTTGGTGCACGAAACGCACGTTTTGCGTCAAAACTGTGCAAAAGCAGCGTTTTGGTGCACGAAACGCACGTTTTGCGTCAAAACTGTGCAAAACAGCGTTTTGGGGCACGAAACGCACGTTTTGCGTTAAAACTGTGCAAAAGCAGCGTTTTGGTGCACGAAACGCACGCTTCGTTGCAAAAGCAGCGTTTTGGTGCACGAAACGCACGTTTTGCGTCAAAACTGTGGAAAAGCAGCGTTTTGGGGCACGAAACGCACGTTTAGCGTCAAAACTGTGCAAAAGCAGCGTTTTGGTGCACGAAACGCACGTTTCGTTGCAAAAGCAGCGTTTTGGTGCACGAAACGCACGTTTTGCGTCAAAACTGTGCAAAAGCAGCGTTTTGGTGCACGAAACGCACGTTTCGTTGCAAAAGCAGCGTTTTGGTGCACGAAACGCACGTTTTGCGTCAAAACTGTGCAAAACAGCGTTTTGGGGCACGAAACGCATGTTTTGCGTCAAAACTGTGCAAAAGCAGCGTTTTGGTGCACGAAACGCACGTTTTGCGTCAAAACTGTGCAAAAGCAGCGTTTTGGTGCACGAAACGCACGTTTAGCGTCAAAACTGTGCAAAAGCAGCGTTTTGGTGCACGAAACGCACGTTTTGCGTCAAAACTGTGCAAAAGCAGCGTTTTGGTGCACGAAACGCACGTTTCGTTGCAAAAGCAGCGTTTTGGTGCACGAAACGCACGCTTCGTTGCAAAAGCAGCGTTTTGGTGCACGAAACGCACGTTTTGCGTCAAAACTGTGCAAAAGCAGCGTTTTGGTGCACGAAACGCACGTTTTGCGTCAAAACTGTGCAAAAGCAGCGTTTTGGTGCACGAAACGCACGTTTAGCGTCAAAACTGTGCAAAAGCAGCGTTTTGGTGCACGAAACGCACGTTTTGCGTCAAAACTGTGCAAAAGCAGCGTTTTGGTGCACGAAACGCACGTTTAGCGTCAAAACTGTGCAAAAGCAGCGTTTTGGTGCACGAAACGCACGTTTTGCGTCAAAACTGTGCAAAAGCAGCGTTTTGGTGCACGAAACGCACGTTTAGCGTCAAAACTGTGCAAAAGCAGCGTTTTGGTGCACGAAACGCACGTTTCGTTGCAAAAGCAGCGTTTTGGTGCACGAAACGCACGTTTCGTTGCAGAAGCAGCGTTTTGGTGCACGAAACGCACGTTTTGCGTCAAAACTGTGCAAAAGCAGCGTTTTGGTGCACGAAACTCACGTTTTGCGTCAAAACTGTGCAAAAGCATCGTATTGGTGCACGAAACGCACGTTTAGCGTCAAAACTGTGCAAAAGCAGCGTTTTGGTGCACGAAACGCACGTTTTGCGTCAAAACTGTGCAAAACAGCGTTTTGGGGCACGAAACGCACGTTTTGCGTCAAAACTGTGCAAAACAGCGTTTTGGGGCACGAAACGCACGTTTTGCGTCAAAACTGTGCAAAACAGCGTTTTGGGGCACGAAACGCACGTTTTGCGTCAAAACTGTGCAAAAGCAGCGTTTTGGTGCACGAAACGCACGTTTCGTTGCAAAAGCAGCGTTTTGGTGCACGAAACGCACGTTTTGCGTCAAAACTGTGCAAAAGCAGCGTTTTGGTGCACGAAACGCACGTTTTGCGTCAAAACTGTGCAAAAGCAGCGTTTTGGTGCACGAAACGCACGTTTAGCGTCAAAACTGTGCAAAAGCAGCGTTTTGGTGCACGAAACGCACGCTTCGTTGCAAAAGCAGCGTTTTGGTGCACGAAACGCACGTTTTGCGTCAAAACTGTGCAAAAGCAGCGTTTTGGTGTACGAAACGCACGTTTAGCGTCAAAACTGTGCAAAAGCAGCGTTTTGGTGCACGAAACGCACGTTTCGTTGCAAAAGCAGCGTTTTGGTGCACGAAACGCACGTTTTGCGTCAAAACTGAGCAAAAGCAGCGTTTTGGTGCACGAAACGCACGTTTAGCGTCAAAACTGTGCAAAAGCAGCGTTTTGGGGCACGAAACGCACGTTTTGCGTTAAAACTGTGCAAAAGCAGCGTTTTGGTGCACGAAACGCACGTTTAGCGTCAAAACTGTGCAAAAGCAGCGTTTTGGTGCACGAAACGCACGTTTCGTTGCAAAAGCAGCGTTTTGGGGCACGAAACGCACGTTTTGCGTCAAAACTGTGCAAAAGCAGCGTTTTGGTGCACGAAACGCACGTTTTGCGTCAAAACTGTGCAAAAGCAGCGTTTTGGTGCACGAAACGCACGTTTTGCGTCAAAACTGTGCAAAAGCAGCGTTTTGGTGCACGAAACGCACGTTTCGTTGCAAAAGCAGCGTTTTGGTGCACGAAACGCACGTTCTGCGTCAAAACTGTGCAAAAGCAGCGTTTTGGTGCACGAAACGCACGTTTTGCGTCAAAACTGTGCAAAAGCAGCGTTTTGGGGCACGAAACGCACATTTGTGTTAAAACTGTGCAAAAGCAGCGTTTTGGTGCACGAAACGCACGTTTTGCGTCAAAACTGTGCAAAACAGCGTTTTGGTGCACGAAACGCACGTTTTGCGTCAAAACTGTGCAAAAGCAGCGTTTTGGTGCACGAAACGCACGTTTAGCGTCAAAACTGTGCAACAGCAGCGTTTTGGTGCACGAAACGCACGTTTCGTTGCAAAAGCAGCGTTTTGGTGCACGAAACGCACGTTTTGCGTCAAAACTGTGCAAAAGTGTTACGAACCGGTCACCGGAGCGGCTCGGTGGAACGGTCCGGGAAAAGGAGGGAGAATCTCGAGAATTTGGCCGAATTCTGCTTTATCGGCGAAGAGGTTATCGACAGTTGGTATTACCGACGGCCGGTAACTTGCGTTTTACCGACGGTAGGTAAGTGACCGATGAATGGTAAACCGAGATTACTGTATTACCGACGGTGGGTAAATGACCGACGGGTGGTAAGCTGAGATGGTAATATTACTAATGTATGATTCTTTGTTTTAGGTGGGTCCGCCGGGTCAGCGAGGGGTCTGGCGCACGCTTACACGCACCTACAGACTTCGAGACCCAGTTAGGGCTAGGATATGAGCGGTTTATGGAAAGTGAAGCGCGACGTAACGAAAATCAAAGGTTTATTCTGATTGGTTGAAGATGTAGAACAATTCGGAGCACCAAATATAGAGAGGAACAGGAATAAAGTCGGATTTCCGATTTGGACGCTTACCTCTGGTGCGTCCAAGGTGCGATGTTGACTGTCGGACCAAGTGAGAAGTGATTGTACACTCTTGATAGCAATAAAGATAATCTTAAAGAAAAACCAATTTACATACTTGTTTCTCGTTCATCCTATTACGAGAGCGTCTCTATTGTGATCGCTTCCCTGGTGGTGCTGTCAAACTCGTAGAGTTACAGCGGAGAACTATCTCGAGAGCGTCCCTATTGTGGTCGCTTCCCAGGTTTACGCAACTAAAAGAACGAGAACGAGGTCTTGCAATACTGGCGAATGTGACTGTTGAATAATAATAATAATAAAGTAAACACTTGGTCGTCGTCAAGAAGCACCGTGGATATTCCAGTTGTCACAGAATTCAATATACCGTAGAAGATAATAGAGAATAAAGGAGGAGCACAAGGAAAGACACAATATAATAATAGTAACAATAAATATATTTGAATAAAGATTGATTAGCTTACGTGAATAGCACAAAGGTAACTATGTCGAAGAACACTTGAATGAAGAACTTGTATAACTATAACTTTGAAGCGCGATGTACACTCGATGAATGCCGAAGTCGTACTGTGACTTGCGTAGCGCGATGTAGACTCGTTGAATGCTGTGGTCAGACTGTGTCGAGAGGGTCCGCGGGCCCTCTATTTGTATTGACAGAATATCGTTATCGTCACGTACGCGGTGCTGGGTTTCGGTCAGCGTTCCGCTTATCACTTATCTCCAGACGCTAGGTCAGCATCCGGTCGGTATTAATGTTGCTAATACCGCTGACCATGCGTGAGAACGATTAACGGTTTCTTTTAGGGGTTCTCCATTCGCAGTGGTGCTCAAATTAATTACTTAAGGTAATCCGATTTATGTCGGAAGCGGATATACGTATATATATGTATATATGAAGCAGTAATAAATGATTGGTAAATATTAACTTGGATAATAGAACATAAGTATATGAAATATATATGTATGTATACGTATATGATAATCAACGGTCGGTAAGTGACCCTCGGTGGTCAGTTATCGACGGTTGGCAATATATCGATGAATTTCAGGTTATAACTAATGACAATCGACGTATGTTAAAGGTAAGCATAGTAATAATAATATTAAGTATTGTTTTTATGCGGTGTCGGTAACTTATCGACTGTAGGTAATCGGTCGCATATGAGAGGTCGGTAATTTGGTCGGTAGTATACCGACTGATGGTAACTTATCGATTGATGATAATTTATCGATTGATGATAGCTTACCGGCCGATGGTATTTTACCATCGGTTGGTAAGGTTAGAATTCTATTGAAGGTAAATTTTAAGTGGGTAACTTATCGACTGGTGGTAAGTTGATAACTTACCATCGGTCGGTAAAGGTAGAAATTGAGTTTATCGATAGGAGGTAATTTACTGAGTTGGTAATTTATCGACTGGTGATAAGCGGTATCAGGTTACCGACTATCGGTAACTTATCGTTGGTAAGTGCAAAACTATCGGGAAGTTAGCGCGAAAAAATATGTTTGCGCAGGGTAAGAGGCCGAAATGTTACAAAAGCAGTGTTTTGGTGCACGAAACGCACGTTTTGCGTCAAAACTGTGCAAAAGCAGCGTTTTGGGGCACGAAACGCACGTTTTGCGTCAAAACTGTGCAAAAGCAGCGTTTTGGTGTACGAAACGCACGTTTTGCGTCAAAACTGTGCAAAAGCAGCGTTTTGGGGCACGAAACGCACGTTTTGCGTCAAAACTGTGCAAAAGCAGCGTTTTGGTGCACGAAACGCACGTTTAGCGTCAAAACTGTGCAAAAGCAGCGTTTTGGTGCACGAAACTCACGTTTTGCGTCAAAACTGTGCAAAAGCAGCGTTTTGGTGCACGAAACGCACGTTTCGTTGCAAAAGCAGCGTTTTGGTGCACGAAACGCACGTTTCGTTGCAAAAGCAGCGTTTTGGTGCACGAAACGCACGTTTTGCGTCAAAACTGTGCAAAAGCAGCGTTTTGGTGCACGAAACGCACGTTTTGCGTCAAAACTGTGCAAAAGCAGCGTTTTGGTGCACGAAACGCACGTTTAGCGTCAAAACTGTGCAAAAGCAGCGTTTTGGAGCACGAAACGCACGTTTTGCGTCAAAACTGTGCAAAACAGCGTTTTGGGGCACGAAACGCACGTTTTGCGTCAAAACTGTGCAAAAGCAGCGTTTTGGTGCACGAAACGCACGTTTCGTTGCAAAAGCAGCGTTTTGGTGCACGAAACGCACGTTTTGCGTCAAAACTGTGCAAAAGCAGCGTTTTGGTGCACGAAACGCACGTTTTGCGTCAAAACTGTGCAAAAGCAGCGTTTTGGTGCACGAAACGCACGTTTTGCGTCAAAACTGTGCAAAAGCAGCGTTTTGGTGCACGAAACGCACGTTTTGCGTCAAAACTGTGCAAAAGCAGCGTTTTGGTGCACGAAACGCACGTTTTGCGTCAAAACTGTGCAAAAGCAGCGTTTTGGTGCACGAAACGCACGTTTAGCGTCAAAACTGTGCAAAAGCAGCGTTTTGGTGCACGAAACGCACGTTTTGCGTCAAAACTGTGCAAAACAGCGTTTTGGGGCACGAAACGCACGTTTTGCGTCAAAACTGTGCAAAAGCAGCGTTTTGGGGCACGAAACGCACGTTTTGCGTTAAAACTGTGCAAAAGCAGCGTTTTGGTGCACGATACGCACGTTTTGCGTCAATACTGTGCAAAACAGCGTTTTGGGGCACGAAACGCACGTTTTGCGTCAAAACTGTGCAAAAGCAGCGTTTTGGGGCACGAAAACGCACGTTTTGCGTCAAAACTGTGCAAAAGCATCGTATTGGTGCACGAAACGCACGTTTAGCGTCAAAACTGTGCAAAAGCAGCGTTTTGGTGCACGAAACGCACGTTTTGCGTCAAAACTGTGCAAAACAGCGTTTTGGGGCACGAAACGCACGTTTTGCGTCAAAACTGTGCAAAACAGCGTTTTGGGGCACGAAACGCACGTTTTGCGTCAAAACTGTGCAAAACAGCGTTTTGGGGCACGAAACGCACGTTTTGCGTCAAAACTGTGCAAAAGCAGCGTTTTGGTGCACGAAACGCACGTTTCGTTGCAAAAGCAGCGTTTTGGTGCACGAAACGCAACGTTTTGCGTCAAAACTGTGCAAAAGCAGCGTTTTGGTGCACGAAACGCACGTTTTGCGTCAAAACTGTGCAAAAGCAGCGTTTTCGTGCACGAAACGCACGTTTAGCGTCAAAACTGTGCAAAAGCAGCGTTTTGGTGCACGAAACGCACGTTTCGTTGCAAAAGCAGCGTTTTGGTGCACGAAACGCACGTTTTGCGTCAAAACTGTGCAAAAGCAGCGTTTTGGTGCACGAAACGCACGTTTTGCGTCAAAACTGTGCAAAAGCAGCGTTTTGGGGCACGAAACGCACGTTTTGCGTTAAAACTGTGCAAAAGCAGCGTTTTGGTGCACGAAACGCACGTTTTGCGTCAAAACTGTGCAAAACAGCGTTTTGGTGCACGAAACGCACGTTTTGCGTCAAAACTGTGCAAAAGCAGCGTTTTGGTGCACGAAACGCACGTTTTGCGTCAAAACTGTGCAAAAGCAGCGTTTTGGTGCACGAAACGCACGTTTAGCGTCAAAACTGTGCAAAAGCAGCGTTTTGGTGCACGAAACGCACGTTTTGCGTCAAAACTGTGCAAAAGCAGCGTTTTGGTGCACGAAACGCACGTTTAGCGTCAAAACTGTGCAAAAGCAGCGTTTTGGTGCACGAAACGCACGTTTTGCGTCAAAACTGTGCAAAAGCAGCGTTTTGGTGCACGAAACGCACGTTTAGCGTCAAAACTGTGCAAAAGCAGCGTTTTGGTGCACCAAACGCACGCTTCGTTGCAAAAGCAGCGTTTTGGTGCACGAAACGCACGTTTTGCGTCAAAACTGTGCAAAAGCAGCGTTTTGGTGCACGAAACGCACGTTTTGCGTCAAAACTGTGCAAAAGCATCGTTTTGGTGCACGAAACGCACGTTTAGCGTCAAAACTGTGCAAAAGCAGCGTTTTGGTGCACGAAACGCACGTTTTGCGTCAAAACAGTGCAAAACAGCGTTTTGGGGCACGAAACGCACGTTTTGCGTCAAAACTGTGCAAAAGCAGCGTTTTGGTGCGCGAAACGCACGTTTCGTTGCAAAAGCAGCGTTTTGGTGCACGAAACGCACGTTTTGCGTCAAAACTGTGCAAAAGCAGCGTTTTGGTGCACGAAACGCACGTTTTGCGTCAAAACTGTGCAAAAGCAGCGTTTTGGGGCACGAAACGCACGTTTTGCGTTACAACTGTGCAAAAGCAGCGTTTTGGTGCACGAAACGCACGTTTTGCGTCAAAACTGTGCAAAACAGCGTTTTGGTGCACGAAACGCACGTTTTGCGTCAAAACTGTGCAAATGCAGCGTTTTGGGGCACGAAACGCACGTTTTGCGTCAAAACTGTGCAAAAGCAGCGTTTTGGTGCACGAAACGCATGTTTCGTTGCAAAAGCAGCGTTTTGGTGCACGAAACGCACGTTTCGTTGCAAAAGCAGCGTTTTGGTGCACGAAACGCACGTTTTGCGTCAAAACTGTGCAAAAGCAGCGTTTTGGTGCACGAAACGCACGTTTTGCGTCAAAACTGTGCAAAAGCATCGTATTGGTGCACGAAACGCACGTTTAGCGTCAAAACTGTGCAAAAGCAGCGTTTTGGTGCACGAAACGCACGTTTTGCGTCAAAACTGTGCAAAACAGCGTTTTGGGGCACGAAACGCACGTTTTGCGTCAAAACTGTGCAAAACAGCGTTTTGGGGCACGAAACGCACGTTTTGCGTCAAAACTGTGCAAAACAGCGTTTTG
>CALSEM010000114.1:0-59624 GCA_943735885.1 Stelis phaeoptera | reverse complement strand
AAGTCCCAGCCGCGTATTGCTTTCGACCTCGAAAGACTAAGTCCCACTCCAGTCGGTTCGGTGGTCGGTAATAACAAAAGTTCCATAAACAACAATTAAATCCTTTTGTAAATACGTCAGATAAATGAGAATATACATACAACGATCGAAATGGAACGATTATCCGTCGAAAAATAATTTCGAAAGTTTCGTCCAGTCGGTTCGGCGGTTACGGTATCGTTCCGTCCTGAGACCAAGTCCCAGCCGCGTATTGCTTTCGACCTCGAAAGACTAAGTCCCACTCCAGTCGGTTCGGTGGTCGGTAATAACAAAAGTTCCTTGAAGAACGGTTAAATCGTTATCTACATACGTCGAATAAACGACAATAGCGTTGAACGACCGAAATGGAACGATTAACCGTCGAAAAATAATTTCGAATGTTTCGTCTAGTCGGTTCGGCGGTTACGGTATCGTTCCGTCCTGAGACTAAGTCCCAGCCGCGTATTGCTTTCGACCTCGAAAGACCAAGTCCCACTCCAGTCGGTTCGGTGGTCGGTAATAACAAAAGCTCCATAAACAACAATTAAATCCTTTTGTAAATACGTCAGATAAATGAGAATATACATACAACGATCGAAATGGAACGATTATCCGTCGAAAAATAATTTCGAAAGTTTCGTCTAGTCGGTTCGGCGGTTACGGTATCGTTCCGTCCTGAGACCAAGTCCCAGCCGCGTATTGCTTTCGACCTCGAAAGACTAAGTCCCACTCCAGTCGGTTCGGTGGTCGGTAATAACAAAAGTTCCATAAACAACAATTAAATCCTTTTGTAAATACGTCAGATAAATGAGAATATACATACAACGATCGAAATGGAACGATTATCCGTCGAAAAATAATTTCGAAAGTTTCGTCTAGTCGGTTCGGCGGTTACGGTATCGTTCCGTCCTGAGACCAAGTCCCAGCCGCGTATTGCTTTCGACCTCGAAAGACTAAGTCCCACTCCAGTCGGTTCGGTGGTCGGTAATAACAAAAGTTCCATAAACAACAATTAAATCCTTTTGTAAATACGTCAGATAAATGAGAATATACATACAACGATCGAAATGGAACGATTATCCGTCGAAAAATAATTTCGAAAGTTTCGTCCAGTCGGTTCGGCGGTTACGGTATCGTTCCGTCCTGAGACCAAGTCCCAGCCGCGTATTGCTTTCGACCTCGAAAGACTAAGTCCCACTCCAGTCGGTTCGCTGGTCGGTAATAACAAAAGTTCCTTGAAGAACGGTTAAATCGTTATCTACATACGTCGAATAAACGACAATAGCGTTGAACGACCGAAATGGAACGATTAACCGTCGAAAAATAATTTCGAATGTTTCGTCTAGTCGGTTCGGCGGTTACGGTATCGTTCCGTCCTGAGACTAAGTCCCAGCCGCGTATTGCTTTCGACCTCGAAAGACCAAGTCCCACTCCAGTCGGTTCGGTGGTCGGTAATAACAAAAGTTCCATAAACAACAATTAAATCCTTTTGTAAATACGTCAGATAAATGAGAATATACATACAACGATCGAAATGGAACGATTATCCGTCGAAAAATAATTTCGAAAGTTTCGTCTAGTCGGTTCGGCGGTTACGGTATCGTTCCGTCCTGAGACCAAGTCCCAGCCGCGTATTGCTTTCGACCTCGAAAGACTAAGTCCCACTCCAGTCGGTTCGGTGGTCGGTAATAACAAAAGTTCCATAAACAACAATTAAATCCTTTTGTAAATACGTCAGATAAATGAGAATATACATACAACGATCGAAATGGAACGATTATCCGTCGAAAAATAATTTCGAAAGTTTCGTCTAGTCGGTTCGGCGGTTACGGTATCGTTCCGTCCTGAGACCAAGTCCCAGCCGCGTATTGCTTTCGACCTCGAAAGACCAAGTCCCACTCCAGTCGGTTCGGTGGTCGGTAATAACAAAAGTTCCATAAACAACAATTAAATCCTTTTGTAAATACGTCAGATAAATGAGAATATACATACAACGATCGAAATGGAACGATTATCCGTCGAAAAATAATTTCGAAAGTTTCGTCCAGTCGGTTCGGCGGTTACGGTATCGTTCCGTCCTGAGACCAAGTCCCAGCCGCGTATTGCTTTCGACCTCGAAAGACCAAGTCCCACTCCAGTCGGTTCGGTGGTCGGTAATAACAAAAGTTCCTTGAAGAACGGTTAAATCGTTATCTACATACGTCGAATAAACGACAATAGCGTTGAACGACCGAAATGGAACGATTAACCGTCGAAAAATAATTTCGAAAGTTTCGTCTAGTCGGTTCGGCGGTTACGGTATCGTTCCGTCCTGAGACAAAGTCCCAGCCGCGTATTGCTTTCGACCTCGAAAGACTAAGTCCCACTCCAGTCGGTTCGGTGGTCGGGAACAACAAAAGCTCCCTAAACAACAATTAAATCCTTTTGTAAATACGTCGGATAAATGAGAATATACATGCAACGATCGAAATGGAACGATTAACCGTCGAAAAATAATTTCGAAAGTTTCGTCCAGTCGGTTCGGCGGTTACGGCGTCGTTCCGCCCTGAGACCAAGTCCCAGCCGCGTATTGCTTTCGACCTCGAAAGACTAAGTCCCACTCCAGTCGGTTCGGTGGTCGGTAATAACAAAAGTTCCTTGAAGAACGGTTAAATCGTTATCTACATACGTCGAATAAACGACAATAGCGTTGAACGACCGAAATGGAACGATTAACCGTCGAAAAATAATTTCGAATGTTTCGTCTAGTCGGTTCGGCGGTTACGGTATCGTTCCGTCCTGAGACTAAGTCCCAGCCGCGTATTGCTTTCGACCTCGAAAGACCAAGTCCCACTCCAGTCGGTTCGGTGGTCGGGAACAACAAAAGCTCCCTAAACAACAATTAAATCCTTTTGTAAATACGTCGGATAAATGAGAATATACATGCAACGATCGAAATGGAACGATTAACCGTCGAAAAATAATTTCGAAAGTTTCGTCCAGTCGGTTCGGCGGTTACGGCGTCGTTCCGTCCTGAGACCAAGTCCCAGCCGCGTATTGCTTTCGACCTCGAAAGACTAAGTCCCACTCCAGTCGGTTCGGTGGTCGGTAATAACAAAAGTTCCATAAACAACAATTAAATCCTTTTGTAAATACGTCAGATAAATGAGAATATACATACAACGATCGAAATGGAACGATTATCCGTCGAAAAATAATTTCGAAAGTTTCGTCCAGTCGGTTCGGCGGTTACGGTATCGTTCCGTCCTGAGACCAAGTCCCAGCCGCGTATTGCTTTCGACCTCGAAAGACTAAGTCCCACTCCAGTCGGTTCGGTGGTCGGTAATAACAAAAGTTCCTTGAAGAACGGTTAAATCGTTATCTACATACGTCGAATAAACGACAATAGCGTTGAACGACCGAAATGGAACGATTAACCGTCGAAAAATAATTTCGAATGTTTCGTCTAGTCGGTTCGGCGGTTACGGTATCGTTCCGTCCTGAGACTAAGTCCCAGCCGCGTATTGCTTTCGACCTCGAAAGACCAAGTCCCACTCCAGTCGGTTCGGTGGTCGGTAATAACAAAAGTTCCATAAACAACAATTAAATCCTTTTGTAAATACGTCAGATAAATGAGAATATACATACAACGATCGAAATGGAACGATTATCCGTCGAAAAATAATTTCGAAAGTTTCGTCTAGTCGGTTCGGCGGTTACGGTATCGTTCCGTCCTGAGACCAAGTCCCAGCCGCGTATTGCTTTCGACCTCGAAAGACTAAGTCCCACTCCAGTCGGTTCGGTGGTCGGTAATAACAAAAGTTCCATAAACAACAATTAAATCCTTTTGTAAATACGTCAGATAAATGAGAATATACATACAACGATCGAAATGGAACGATTATCCGTCGAAAAATAATTTCGAAAGTTTCGTCTAGTCGGTTCGGCGGTTACGGTATCGTTCCGTCCTGAGACCAAGTCCCAGCCGCGTATTGCTTTCGACCTCGAAAGACCAAGTCCCACTCCAGTCGGTTCGGTGGTCGGTAATAACAAAAGTTCCATAAACAACAATTAAATCCTTTTGTAAATACGTCAGATAAATGAGAATATACATACAACGATCGAAATGGAACGATTATCCGTCGAAAAATAATTTCGAAAGTTTCGTCCAGTCGGTTCGGCGGTTACGGTATCGTTCCGTCCTGAGACCAAGTCCCAGCCGCGTATTGCTTTCGACCTCGAAAGACCAAGTCCCACTCCAGTCGGTTCGGTGGTCGGTAATAACAAAAGTTCCTTGAAGAACGGTTAAATCGTTATCTACATACGTCGAATAAACGACAATAGCGTTGAACGACCGAAATGGAACGATTAACCGTCGAAAAATAATTTCGAAAGTTTCGTCTAGTCGGTTCGGCGGTTACGGTATCGTTCCGTCCTGAGACAAAGTCCCAGCCGCGTATTGCTTTCGACCTCGAAAGACTAAGTCCCACTCCAGTCGGTTCGGTGGTCGGGAACAACAAAAGCTCCCTAAACAACAATTAAATCCTTTTGTAAATACGTCGGATAAATGAGAATATACATGCAACGATCGAAATGGAACGATTAACCGTCGAAAAATAATTTCGAAAGTTTCGTCCAGTCGGTTCGGCGGTTACGGCGTCGTTCCGTCCTGAGACCAAGTCCCAGCCGCGTATTGCTTTCGACCTCGAAAGACTAAGTCCCACTCCAGTCGGTTCGGTGGTCGGTAATAACAAAAGTTCCTTGAAGAACGGTTAAATCGTTATCTACATACGTCGAATAAACGACAATAGCGTTGAACGACCGAAATGGAACGATTAACCGTCGAAAAATAATTTCGAATGTTTCGTCTAGTCGGTTCGGCGGTTACGGTATCGTTCCGTCCTGAGACTAAGTCCCAGCCGCGTATTGCTTTCGACCTCGAAAGACCAAGTCCCACTCCAGTCGGTTCGGTGGTCGGGAACAACAAAAGCTCCCTAAACAACAATTAAATCCTTTTGTAAATACGTCGGATAAATGAGAATATACATGCAACGATCGAAATGGAACGATTAACCGTCGAAAAATAATTTCGAAAGTTTCGTCCAGTCGGTTCGGCGGTTACGGCGTCGTTCCGTCCTGAGACCAAGTCCCAGCCGCGTATTGCTTTCGACCTCGAAAGACTAAGTCCCACTCCAGTCGGTTCGGTGGTCGGTAATAACAAAAGTTCCATAAACAACAATTAAATCCTTTTGTAAATACGTCAGATAAATGAGAATATACATACAACGATCGAAATGGAACGATTATCCGTCGAAAAATAATTTCGAATGTTTCGTCTAGTCGGTTCGGCGGTTACGGTATCGTTCCGTCCTGAGACTAAGTCCCAGCCGCGTATTGCTTTCGACCTCGAAAGACCAAGTCCCACTCCAGTCGGTTCGGTGGTCGGTAATAACAAAAGTTCCATAAACAACAATTAAATCCTTTTGTAAATACGTCAGATAAATGAGAATATACATACAACGATCGAAATGGAACGATTATCCGTCGAAAAATAATTTCGAAAGTTTCGTCTAGTCGGTTCGGCGGTTACGGTATCGTTCCGTCCTGAGACCAAGTCCCAGCCGCGTATTGCTTTCGACCTCGAAAGACTAAGTCCCACTCCAGTCGGTTCGGTGGTCGGTAATAACAAAAGTTCCATAAACAACAATTAAATCCTTTTGTAAATACGTCAGATAAATGAGAATATACATACAACGATCGAAATGGAACGATTATCCGTCGAAAAATAATTTCGAAAGTTTCGTCCAGTCGGTTCGGCGGTTACGGTATCGTTCCGTCCTGAGACCAAGTCCCAGCCGCGTATTGCTTTCGACCTCGAAAGACTAAGTCCCACTCCAGTCGGTTCGGTGGTCGGTAATAACAAAAGTTCCTTGAAGAACGGTTAAATCGTTATCTACATACGTCGAATAAACGACAATAGCGTTGAACGACCGAAATGGAACGATTAACCGTCGAAAAATAATTTCGAATGTTTCGTCTAGTCGGTTCGGCGGTTACGGTATCGTTCCGTCCTGAGACTAAGTCCCAGCCGCGTATTGCTTTCGACCTCGAAAGACCAAGTCCCACTCCAGTCGGTTCGGTGGTCGGTAATAACAAAGGTCCATAAACAACAATTAAATCCTTTTGTAAATACGTCAGATAAATGAGAATATACATACAACGATCGAAATGGAACGATTATCCGTCGAAAAATAATTTCGAAAGTTTCGTCTAGTCGGTTCGGCGGTTACGGTATCGTTCCGTCCTGAGACCAAGTCCCAGCCGCGTATTGCTTTCGACCTCGAAAGACTAAGTCCCACTCCAGTCGGTTCGGTGGTCGGTAATAACAAAAGTTCCATAAACAACAATTAAATCCTTTTGTAAATACGTCAGATAAATGAGAATATACATACAACGATCGAAATGGAACGATTATCCGTCGAAAAATAATTTCGAAAGTTTCGTCTAGTCGGTTCGGCGGTTACGGTATCGTTCCGTCCTGAGACCAAGTCCCAGCCGCGTATTGCTTTCGACCTCGAAAGACTAAGTCCCACTCCAGTCGGTTCGGTGGTCGGTAATAACAAAAGTTCCATAAACAACAATTAAATCCTTTTGTAAATACGTCAGATAAATGAGAATATACATACAACGATCGAAATGGAACGATTATCCGTCGAAAAATAATTTCGAAAGTTTCGTCCAGTCGGTTCGGCGGTTACGGTATCGTTCCGTCCTGAGACCAAGTCCCAGCCGCGTATTGCTTTCGACCTCGAAAGACTAAGTCCCACTCCAGTCGGTTCGGTGGTCGGTAATAACAAAAGTTCCTTGAAGAACGGTTAAATCGTTATCTACATACGTCGAATAAACGACAATAGCGTTGAACGACCGAAATGGAACGATTAACCGTCGAAAAATAATTTCGAATGTTTCGTCTAGTCGGTTCGGCGGTTACGGTATCGTTCCGTCCTGAGACTAAGTCCCAGCCGCGTATTGCTTTCGACCTCGAAAGACCAAGTCCCACTCCAGTCGGTTCGGTGGTCGGTAATAACAAAAGTTCCATAAACAACAATTAAATCCTTTTGTAAATACGTCAGATAAATGAGAATATACATACAACGATCGAAATGGAACGATTATCCGTCGAAAAATAATTTCGAAAGTTTCGTCTAGTCGGTTCGGCGGTTACGGTATCGTTCCGTCCTGAGACCAAGTCCCAGCCGCGTATTGCTTTCGACCTCGAAAGACTAAGTCCCACTCCAGTCGGTTCGGTGGTCGGTAATAACAAAAGTTCCATAAACAACAATTAAATCCTTTTGTAAATACGTCAGATAAATGAGAATATACATACAACGATCGAAATGGAACGATTATCCGTCGAAAAATAATTTCGAAAGTTTCGTCTAGTCGGTTCGGCGGTTACGGTATCGTTCCGTCCTGAGACCAAGTCCCAGCCGCGTATTGCTTTCGACCTCGAAAGACCAAGTCCCACTCCAGTCGGTTCGGTGGTCGGTAATAACAAAAGTTCCATAAACAACAATTAAATCCTTTTGTAAATACGTCAGATAAATGAGAATATACATACAACGATCGAAATGGAACGATTATCCGTCGAAAAATAATTTCGAAAGTTTCGTCCAGTCGGTTCGGCGGTTACGGTATCGTTCCGTCCTGAGACCAAGTCCCAGCCGCGTATTGCTTTCGACCTCGAAAGACCAAGTCCCACTCCAGTCGGTTCGGTGGTCGGTAATAACAAAAGTTCCTTGAAGAACGGTTAAATCGTTATCTACATACGTCGAATAAACGACAATAGCGTTGAACGACCGAAATGGAACGATTAACCGTCGAAAAATAATTTCGAAAGTTTCGTCTAGTCGGTTCGGCGGTTACGGTATCGTTCCGTCCTGAGACAAAGTCCCAGCCGCGTATTGCTTTCGACCTCGAAAGACTAAGTCCCACTCCAGTCGGTTCGGTGGTCGGGAACAACAAAAGCTCCCTAAACAACAATTAAATCCTTTTGTAAATACGTCGGATAAATGAGAATATACATGCAACGATCGAAATGGAACGATTAACCGTCGAAAAATAATTTCGAAAGTTTCGTCCAGTCGGTTCGGCGGTTACGGCGTCGTTCCGTCCTGAGACCAAGTCCCAGCCGCGTATTGCTTTCGACCTCGAAAGACTAAGTCCCACTCCAGTCGGTTCGGTGGTCGGTAATAACAAAAGTTCCTTGAAGAACGGTTAAATCGTTATCTACATACGTCGAATAAACGACAATAGCGTTGAACGACCGAAATGGAACGATTAACCGTCGAAAAATAATTTCGAATGTTTCGTCTAGTCGGTTCGGCGGTTACGGTATCGTTCCGTCCTGAGACTAAGTCCCAGCCGCGTATTGCTTTCGACCTCGAAAGACCAAGTCCCACTCCAGTCGGTTCGGTGGTCGGTAATAACAAAAGTTCCATAAACAACAATTAAATCCTTTTGTAAATACGTCAGATAAATGAGAATATACATACAACGATCGAAATGGAACGATTATCCGTCGAAAAATAATTTCGAAAGTTTCGTCTAGTCGGTTCGGCGGTTACGGTATCGTTCCGTCCTGAGACCAAGTCCCAGCCGCGTATTGCTTTCGACCTCGAAAGACTAAGTCCCACTCCAGTCGGTTCGGTGGTCGGTAATAACAAAAGTTCCATAAACAACAATTAAATCCTTTTGTAAATACGTCAGATAAATGAGAATATACATACAACGATCGAAATGGAACGATTATCCGTCGAAAAATAATTTCGAAAGTTTCGTCCAGTCGGTTCGGCGGTTACGGTATCGTTCCGTCCTGAGACCAAGTCCCAGCCGCGTATTGCTTTCGACCTCGAAAGACCAAGTCCCACTCCAGTCGGTTCGGTGGTCGGTAATAACAAAAGTTCCATAAACAACAATTAAATCCTTTTGTAAATACGTCAGATAAATGAGAATATACATACAACGATCGAAATGGAACGATTATCCGTCGAAAAATAATTTCGAAAGTTTCGTCCAGTCGGTTCGGCGGTTACGGTATCGTTCCGTCCTGAGACCAAGTCCCAGCCGCGTATTGCTTTCGACCTCGAAAGACTAAGTCCCACTCCAGTCGGTTCGGTGGTCGGTAATAACAAAAGTTCCTTGAAGAACGGTTAAATCGTTATCTACATACGTCGAATAAACGACAATAGCGTTGAACGACCGAAATGGAACGATTAACCGTCGAAAAATAATTTCGAATGTTTCGTCCAGTCGGTTCGGCGGTTACGGTATCGTTCCGTCCTGAGACCAAGTCCCAGCCGCGTATTGCTTTCGACCTCGAAAGACTAAGTCCCACTCCAGTCGGTTCGGTGGTCGGTAATAACAAAAGTTCCTTAAAGAACAATTAAATCCTTTTGTAAATACGTCGGATAAATGAGAATATACATGCAACGATCGAAATGGAACGATTAACCGTCGAAAAATAATTTCGAAAGTTTCGTCTAGTCGGTTCGGCGGTTACGGTATCGTTCCGTCCTGAGACCAAGTCCCAGCCGCGTATTGCTTTCGACCTCGAAAGACCAAGTCCCACTCCAGTCGGTTCGGTGGTCGGTAATAACAAAAGTTCCATAAACAACAATTAAATCCTTTTGTAAATACGTCAGATAAATGAGAATATACATACAACGATCGAAATGGAACGATTATCCGTCGAAAAATAATTTCGAAAGTTTCGTCTAGTCGGTTCGGCGGTTACGGTATCGTTCCGTCCTGAGACCAAGTCCCAGCCGCGTATTGCTTTCGACCTCGAAAGACTAAGTCCCACTCCAGTCGGTTCGGTGGTCGGTAATAACAAAAGTTCCATAAACAACAATTAAATCCTTTTGTAAATACGTCAGATAAATGAGAATATACATACAACGATCGAAATGGAACGATTATCCGTCGAAAAATAATTTCGAAAGTTTCGTCCAGTCGGTTCGGCGGTTACGGTATCGTTCCGTCCTGAGACCAAGTCCCAGCCGCGTATTGCTTTCGACCTCGAAAGACTAAGTCCCACTCCAGTCGGTTCGGTGGTCGGTAATAACAAAAGTTCCTTGAAGAACGGTTAAATCGTTATCTACATACGTCGAATAAACGACAATAGCGTTGAACGACCGAAATGGAACGATTAACCGTCGAAAAATAATTTCGAATGTTTCGTCTAGTCGGTTCGGCGGTTACGGTATCGTTCCGTCCTGAGACTAAGTCCCAGCCGCGTATTGCTTTCGACCTCGAAAGACCAAGTCCCACTCCAGTCGGTTCGGTGGTCGGTAATAACAAAAGTTCCATAAACAACAATTAAATCCTTTTGTAAATACGTCAGATAAATGAGAATATACATACAACGATCGAAATGGAACGATTATCCGTCGAAAAATAATTTCGAAAGTTTCGTCTAGTCGGTTCGGCGGTTACGGTATCGTTCCGTCCTGAGACCAAGTCCCAGCCGCGTATTGCTTTCGACCTCGAAAGACCAAGTCCCACTCCAGTCGGTTCGGTGGTCGGTAATAACAAAAGTTCCATAAACAACAATTAAATCCTTTTGTAAATACGTCAGATAAATGAGAATATACATACAACGATCGAAATGGAACGATTATCCGTCGAAAAATAATTTCCAAAGTTTCGTCTAGTCGGTTCGGCGGTTACGGTATCGTTCCGTCCTGAGACCAAGTCCCAGCCGCGTATTGCTTTCGACCTCGAAAGACCAAGTCCCACTCCAGTCGGTTCGGTGGTCGGTAATAACAAAAGTTCCATAAACAACAATTAAATCCTTTTGTAAATACGTCAGATAAATGAGAATATACATACAACGATCGAAATGGAACGATTATCCGTCGAAAAATAATTTCGAAAGTTTCGTCCAGTCGGTTCGGCGGTTACGGTATCGTTCCGTCCTGAGACCAAGTCCCAGCCGCGTATTGCTTTCGACCTCGAAAGACTAAGTCCCACTCCAGTCGGTTCGGTGGTCGGTAATAACAAAAGTTCCTTGAAGAACGGTTAAATCGTTATCTACATACGTCGAATAAACGACAATAGCGTTGAACGACCGAAATGGAACGATTAACCGTCGAAAAATAATTTCGAATGTTTCGTCCAGTCGGTTCGGCGGTTACGGTATCGTTCCGTCCTGAGACCAAGTCCCAGCCGCGTATTGCTTTCGACCTCGAAAGACTAAGTCCCACTCCAGTCGGTTCGGTGGTCGGTAATAACAAAAGTTCCTTAAAGAACAATTAAATCCTTTTGTAAATACGTCGGATAAATGAGAATATACATGCAACGATCGAAATGGAACGATTAACCGTCGAAAAATAATTTCGAAAGTTTCGTCTAGTCGGTTCGGCGGTTACGGTATCGTTCCGTCCTGAGACCAAGTCCCAGCCGCGTATTGCTTTCGACCTCGAAAGACTAAGTCCCACTCCAGTCGGTTCGGTGGTCGGTAATAACAAAAGTTCCTTGAAGAACGGTTAAATCGTTATCTACATACGTCGAATAAACGACAATAGCGTTGAACGACCGAAATGGAACGATTAACCGTCGAAAAATAATTTCGAATGTTTCGTCTAGTCGGTTCGGCGGTTACGGTATCGTTCCGTCCTGAGACTAAGTCCCAGCCGCGTATTGCTTTCGACCTCGAAAGACCAAGTCCCACTCCAGTCGGTTCGGTGGTCGGTAATAACAAAAGTTCCATAAACAACAATTAAATCCTTTTGTAAATACGTCAGATAAATGAGAATATACATACAACGATCGAAATGGAACGATTATCCGTCGAAAAATAATTTCGAAAGTTTCGTCTAGTCGGTTCGGCGGTTACGGTATCGTTCCGTCCTGAGACCAAGTCCCAGCCGCGTATTGCTTTCGACCTCGAAAGACTAAGTCCCACTCCAGTCGGTTCGGTGGTCGGTAATAACAAAAGTTCCATAAACAACAATTAAATCCTTTTGTAAATACGTCAGATAAATGAGAATATACATACAACGATCGAAATGGAACGATTATCCGTCGAAAAATAATTTCGAAAGTTTCGTCCAGTCGGTTCGGCGGTTACGGTATCGTTCCGTCCTGAGACCAAGTCCCAGCCGCGTATTGCTTTCGACCTCGAAAGACTAAGTCCCACTCCAGTCGGTTCGGTGGTCGGTAATAACAAAAGTTCCTTGAAGAACGGTTAAATCGTTATCTACATACGTCGAATAAACGACAATAGCGTTGAACGACCGAAATGGAACGATTAACCGTCGAAAAATAATTTCGAATGTTTCGTCTAGTCGGTTCGGCGGTTACGGTATCGTTCCGTCCTGAGACTAAGTCCCAGCCGCGTATTGCTTTCGACCTCGAAAGACCAAGTCCCACTCCAGTCGGTTCGGTGGTCGGTAATAACAAAAGTTCCATAAACAACAATTAAATCCTTTTGTAAATACGTCAGATAAATGAGAATATACATACAACGATCGAAATGGAACGATTATCCGTCGAAAAATAATTTCGAAAGTTTCGTCTAGTCGGTTCGGCGGTTACGGTATCGTTCCGTCCTGAGACCAAGTCCCAGCCGCGTATTGCTTTCGACCTCGAAAGACTAAGTCCCACTCCAGTCGGTTCGGTGGTCGGTAATAACAAAAGTTCCATAAACAACAATTAAATCCTTTTGTAAATACGTCAGATAAATGAGAATATACATACAACGATCGAAATGGAACGATTATCCGTCGAAAAATAATTTCGAAAGTTTCGTCCAGTCGGTTCGGCGGTTACGGTATCGTTCCGTCCTGAGACCAAGTCCCAGCCGCGTATTGCTTTCGACCTCGAAAGACTAAGTCCCACTCCAGTCGGTTCGGTGGTCGGTAATAACAAAAGTTCCTTGAAGAACGGTTAAATCGTTATCTACATACGTCGAATAAACGACAATAGCGTTGAACGACCGAAATGGAACGATTAACCGTCGAAAAATAATTTCGAATGTTTCGTCTAGTCGGTTCGGCGGTTACGGTATCGTTCCGTCCTGAGACTAAGTCCCAGCCGCGTATTGCTTTCGACCTCGAAAGACCAAGTCCCACTCCAGTCGGTTCGGTGGTCGGTAATAACAAAAGTTCCATAAACAACAATTAAATCCTTTTGTAAATACGTCAGATAAATGAGAATATACATACAACGATCGAAATGGAACGATTATCCGTCGAAAAATAATTTCGAAAGTTTCGTCCAGTCGGTTCGGCGGTTACGGTATCGTTCCGTCCTGAGACCAAGTCCCAGCCGCGTATTGCTTTCGACCTCGAAAGACTAAGTCCCACTCCAGTCGGTTCGGTGGTCGGTAATAACAAAAGTTCCTTGAAGAACGGTTAAATCGTTATCTACATACGTCGAATAAACGACAATAGCGTTGAACGACCGAAATGGAACGATTAAC
This sequence comes from Stelis phaeoptera, assembly GCA_943735885.1. Lineage (NCBI taxonomy): Eukaryota > Metazoa > Arthropoda > Insecta > Hymenoptera > Megachilidae > Stelis > Stelis phaeoptera. The sequence goes on along the minus strand of CALSEM010000114.1, from coordinate 46,141 downwards.
CGTCGAAAAATAATTTCGAATGTTTCGTCTAGTCGGTTCGGCGGTTACGGTATCGTTCCGTCCTGAGACTAAGTCCCAGCCGCGTATTGCTTTCGACCTCGAAAGACCAAGTCCCACTCCAGTCGGTTCGGTGGTCGGTAATAACAAAAGTTCCATAAACAACAATTAAATCCTTTTGTAAATACGTCAGATAAATGAGAATATACATACAACGATCGAAATGGAACGATTATCCGTCGAAAAATAATTTCGAAAGTTTCGTCTAGTCGGTTCGGCGGTTACGGTATAATTCCGTCCTGAGACCAAGTCCCAGCCGCGTATTGCTTTCGACCTCGAAAGACTAAGTCCCACTCCAGTCGGTTCGGTGGTCGGTAATAACAAAAGTTCCATAAACAACAATTAAATCCTTTTGTAAATACGTCAGATAAATGAGAATATACATACAACGATCGAAATGGAACGATTATCCGTCGAAAAATAATTTCGAAAGTTTCGTCCAGTCGGTTCGGCGGTTACGGTATCGTTCCGTCCTGAGACCAAGTCCCAGCCGCGTATTGCTTTCGACCTCGAAAGACTAAGTCCCACTCCAGTCGGTTCGGTGGTCGGTAATAACAAAAGTTCCTTGAAGAACGGTTAAATCGTTATCTACATACGTCGAATAAACGACAATAGCGTTGAACGACCGAAATGGAACGATTAACCGTCGAAAAATAATTTCGAATGTTTCGTCTAGTCGGTTCGGCGGTTACGGTATCGTTCCGTCCTGAGACTAAGTCCCAGCCGCGTATTGCTTTCGACCTCGAAAGACCAAGTCCCACTCCAGTCGGTTCGGTGGTCGGTAATAACAAAAGTTCCATAAACAACAATTAAATCCTTTTGTAAATACGTCAGATAAATGAGAATATACATACAACGATCGAAATGGAACGATTATCCGTCGAAAAATAATTTCGAAAGTTTCGTCCAGTCGGTTCGGCGGTTACGGTATCGTTCCGTCCTGAGACCAAGTCCCAGCCGCGTATTGCTTTCGACCTCGAAAGACTAAGTCCCACTCCAGTCGGTTCGGTGGTCGGTAATAACAAAAGTTCCTTGAAGAACGGTTAAATCGTTATCTACATACGTCGAATAAACGACAATAGCGTTGAACGACCGAAATGGAACGATTAACCGTCGAAAAATAATTTCGAATGTTTCGTCTAGTCGGTTCGGCGGTTACGGTATCGTTCCGTCCTGAGACTAAGTCCCAGCCGCGTATTGCTTTCGACCTCGAAAGACCAAGTCCCACTCCAGTCGGTTCGGTGGTCGGTAATAACAAAAGTTCCATAAACAACAATTAAATCCTTTTGTAAATACGTCAGATAAATGAGAATATACATACAACGATCGAAATGGAACGATTATCCGTCGAAAAATAATTTCGAAAGTTTCGTCTAGTCGGTTCGGCGGTTACGGTATCGTTCCGTCCTGAGACCAAGTCCCAGCCGCGTATTGCTTTCGACCTCGAAAGACTAAGTCCCACTCCAGTCGGTTCGGTGGTCGGTAATAACAAAAGTTCCATAAACAACAATTAAATCCTTTTGTAAATACGTCAGATAAATGAGAATATACATACAACGATCGAAATGGAACGATTATCCGTCGAAAAATAATTTCGAAAGTTTCGTCCAGTCGGTTCGGCGGTTACGGTATCGTTCCGTCCTGAGACCAAGTCCCAGCCGCGTATTGCTTTCGACCTCGAAAGACTAAGTCCCACTCCAGTCGGTTCGGTGGTCGGTAATAACAAAAGTTCCTTGAAGAACGGTTAAATCGTTATCTACATACGTCGAATAAACGACAATAGCGTTGAACGACCGAAATGGAACGATTAACCGTCGAAAAATAATTTCGAATGTTTCGTCTAGTCGGTTCGGCGGTTACGGTATCGTTCCGTCCTGAGACTAAGTCCCAGCCGCGTATTGCTTTCGACCTCGAAAGACCAAGTCCCACTCCAGTCGGTTCGGTGGTCGGTAATAACAAAAGTTCCATAAACAACAATTAAATCCTTTTGTAAATACGTCAGATAAATGAGAATATACATACAACGATCGAAATGGAACGATTATCCGTCGAAAAATAATTTCGAAAGTTTCGTCTAGTCGGTTCGGCGGTTACGGTATCGTTCCGTCCTGAGACCAAGTCCCAGCCGCGTATTGCTTTCGACCTCGAAAGACTAAGTCCCACTCCAGTCGGTTCGGTGGTCGGTAATAACAAAAGTTCCATAAACAACAATTAAATCCTTTTGTAAATACGTCAGATAAATGAGAATATACATACAACGATCGAAATGGAACGATTAACCGTCGAAAAATAATTTCGAAAGTTTCGTCCAGTCGGTTCGGCGGTTGCGGCGTCGTTCCGTCCTGAGACCAAGTCCCAGCCGCGTATTGCTTTCGACCTCGAAAGACTAAGTCCCACTCCAGTCGGTTCGGTGGTCGGTAATAACAAAAGTTCCTTGAAGAACGGTTAAATCGTTATCTACATACGTCGAATAAACGACAATAGCGTTGAACGACCGAAATGGAACGATTAACCGTCGAAAAATAATTTCGAATGTTTCGTCTAGTCGGTTCGGCGGTTACGGTATCGTTCCGTCCTGAGACTAAGTCCCAGCCGCGTATTGCTTTCGACCTCGAAAGACCAAGTCCCACTCCAGTCGGTTCGGTGGTCGGTAATAACAAAAGTTCCATAAACAACAATTAAATCCTTTTGTAAATACGTCAGATAAATGAGAATATACATACAACGATCGAAATGGAACGATTATCCGTCGAAAAATAATTTCGAAAGTTTCGTCTAGTCGGTTCGGCGGTTACGGTATCGTTCCGTCCTGAGACCAAGTCCCAGCCGCGTATTGCTTTCGACCTCGAAAGACTAAGTCCCACTCCAGTCGGTTCGGTGGTCGGTAATAACAAAAGTTCCATAAACAACAATTAAATCCTTTTGTAAATACGTCAGATAAATGAGAATATACATACAACGATCGAAATGGAACGATTATCCGTCGAAAAATAATTTCGAAAGTTTCGTCTAGTCGGTTCGGCGGTTACGGTATCGTTCCGTCCTGAGACCAAGTCCCAGCCGCGTATTGCTTTCGACCTCGAAAGACTAAGTCCCACTCCAGTCGGTTCGGTGGTCGGTAATAACAAAAGTTCCATAAACAACAATTAAATCCTTTTGTAAATACGTCAGATAAATGAGAATATACATACAACGATCGAAATGGAACGATTATCCGTCGAAAAATAATTTCGAAAGTTTCGTCCAGTCGGTTCGGCGGTTACGGTATCGTTCCGTCCTGAGACCAAGTCCCAGCCGCGTATTGCTTTCGACCTCGAAAGACTAAGTCCCACTCCAGTCGGTTCGGTGGTCGGTAATAACAAAAGTTCCTTGAAGAACGGTTAAATCGTTATCTACATACGTCGAATAAACGACAATAGCGTTGAACGACCGAAATGGAACGATTAACCGTCGAAAAATAATTTCGAATGTTTCGTCTAGTCGGTTCGGCGGTTACGGTATCGTTCCGTCCTGAGACTAAGTCCCAGCCGCGTATTGCTTTCGACCTCGAAAGACCAAGTCCCACTCCAGTCGGTTCGGTGGTCGGTAATAACAAAAGTTCCATAAACAACAATTAAATCCTTTTGTAAATACGTCAGATAAATGAGAATATACATACAACGATCGAAATGGAACGATTATCCGTCGAAAAATAATTTCGAAAGTTTCGTCTAGTCGGTTCGGCGGTTACGGTATCGTTCCGTCCTGAGACCAAGTCCCAGCCGCGTATTGCTTTCGACCTCGAAAGACTAAGTCCCACTCCAGTCGGTTCGGTGGTCGGTAATAACAAAAGTTCCTTGAAGAACGGTTAAATCGTTATCTACATACGTCGAATAAACGACAATAGCGTTGAACGACCGAAATGGAACGATTAACCGTCGAAAAATAATTTCGAATGTTTCGTCTAGTCGGTTCGGCGGTTACGGTATCGTTCCGTCCTGAGACTAAGTCCCAGCCGCGTATTGCTTTCGACCTCGAAAGACCAAGTCCCACTCCAGTCGGTTCGGTGGTCGGTAATAACAAAAGTTCCATAAACAACAATTAAATCCTTTTGTAAATACGTCAGATAAATGAGAATATACATACAACGATCGAAATGGAACGATTATCCGTCGAAAAATAATTTCGAAAGTTTCGTCCAGTCGGTTCGGCGGTTACGGTATCGTTCCGTCCTGAGACCAAGTCCCAGCCGCGTATTGCTTTCGACCTCGAAAGACTAAGTCCCACTCCAGTCGGTTCGGTGGTCGGTAATAACAAAAGTTCCTTGAAGAACGGTTAAATCGTTATCTACATACGTCGAATAAACGACAATAGCGTTGAACGACCGAAATGGAACGATTAACCGTCGAAAAATAATTTCGAATGTTTCGTCTAGTCGGTTCGGCGGTTACGGTATCGTTCCGTCCTGAGACTAAGTCCCAGCCGCGTATTGCTTTCGACCTCGAAAGACCAAGTCCCACTCCAGTCGGTTCGGTGGTCGGTAATAACAAAAGTTCCATAAACAACAATTAAATCCTTTTGTAAATACGTCAGATAAATGAGAATATACATACAACGATCGAAATGGAACGATTATCCGTCGAAAAATAATTTCGAAAGTTTCGTCTAGTCGGTTCGGCGGTTACGGTATCGTTCCGTCCTGAGACCAAGTCCCAGCCGCGTATTGCTTTCGACCTCGAAAGACTAAGTCCCACTCCAGTCGGTTCGGTGGTCGGTAATAACAAAAGTTCCATAAACAACAATTAAATCCTTTTGTAAATACGTCAGATAAATGAGAATATACATACAACGATCGAAATGGAACGATTAACCGTCGAAAAATAATTTCGAATGTTTCGTCCAGTCGGTTCGGCGGTTACGGCGTCGTTCCGTCCTGAGACCAAGTCCCAGCCGCGTATTGCTTTCGACCTCGAAAGACTAAGTCCCACTCCAGTCGGTTCGGTGGTCGGTAATAACAAAAGTTCCTTGAAGAACGGTTAAATCGTTATCTACATACGTCGAATAAACGACAATAGCGTTGAACGACCGAAATGGAACGATTAACCGTCGAAAAATAATTTCGAATGTTTCGTCTAGTCGGTTCGGCGGTTACGGTATCGTTCCGTCCTGAGACTAAGTCCCAGCCGCGTATTGCTTTCGACCTCGAAAGACCAAGTCCCACTCCAGTCGGTTCGGTGGTCGGTAATAACAAAAGTTCCATAAACAACAATTAAATCCTTTTGTAAATACGTCAGATAAATGAGAATATACATACAACGATCGAAATGGAACGATTATCCGTCGAAAAATAATTTCGAAAGTTTCGTCTAGTCGGTTCGGCGGTTACGGTATCGTTCCGTCCTGAGACCAAGTCCCAGCCGCGTATTGCTTTCGACCTCGAAAGACTAAGTCCCACTCCAGTCGGTTCGGTGGTCGGTAATAACAAAAGTTCCATAAACAACAATTAAATCCTTTTGTAAATACGTCAGATAAATGAGAATATACATACAACGATCGAAATGGAACGATTATCCGTCGAAAAATAATTTCGAAAGTTTCGTCTAGTCGGTTCGGCGGTTACGGTATCGTTCCGTCCTGAGACCAAGTCCCAGCCGCGTATTGCTTTCGACCTCGAAAGACTAAGTCCCACTCCAGTCGGTTCGGTGGTCGGTAATAACAAAAGTTCCATAAACAACAATTAAATCCTTTTGTAAATACGTCAGATAAATGAGAATATACATACAACGATCGAAATGGAACGATTATCCGTCGAAAAATAATTTCGAAAGTTTCGTCCAGTCGGTTCGGCGGTTACGGTATCGTTCCGTCCTGAGACCAAGTCCCAGCCGCGTATTGCTTTCGACCTCGAAAGACTAAGTCCCACTCCAGTCGGTTCGGTGGTCGGTAATAACAAAAGTTCCTTGAAGAACGGTTAAATCGTTATCTACATACGTCGAATAAACGACAATAGCGTTGAACGACCGAAATGGAACGATTAACCGTCGAAAAATAATTTCGAATGTTTCGTCTAGTCGGTTCGGCGGTTACGGTATCGTTCCGTCCTGAGACTAAGTCCCAGCCGCGTATTGCTTTCGACCTCGAAAGACCAAGTCCCACTCCAGTCGGTTCGGTGGTCGGTAATAACAAAAGTTCCATAAACAACAATTAAATCCTTTTGTAAATACGTCAGATAAATGAGAATATACATACAACGATCGAAATGGAACGATTATCCGTCGAAAAATAATTTCGAAAGTTTCGTCTAGTCGGTTCGGCGGTTACGGTATCGTTCCGTCCTGAGACCAAGTCCCAGCCGCGTATTGCTTTCGACCTCGAAAGACTAAGTCCCACTCCAGTCGGTTCGGTGGTCGGTAATAACAAAAGTTCCATAAACAACAATTAAATCCTTTTGTAAATACGTCAGATAAATGAGAATATACATACAACGATCGAAATGGAACGATTATCCGTCGAAAAATAATTTCGAAAGTTTCGTCTAGTCGGTTCGGCGGTTACGGTATCGTTCCGTCCTGAGACCAAGTCCCAGCCGCGTATTGCTTTCGACCTCGAAAGACCAAGTCCCACTCCAGTCGGTTCGGTGGTCGGTAATAACAAAAGTTCCATAAACAACAATTAAATCCTTTTGTAAATACGTCAGATAAATGAGAATATACATACAACGATCGAAATGGAACGATTATCCGTCGAAAAATAATTTCGAAAGTTTCGTCCAGTCGGTTCGGCGGTTACGGTATCGTTCCGTCCTGAGACCAAGTCCCAGCCGCGTATTGCTTTCGACCTCGAAAGACCAAGTCCCACTCCAGTCGGTTCGGTGGTCGGTAATAACAAAAGTTCCTTGAAGAACGGTTAAATCGTTATCTACATACGTCGAATAAACGACAATAGCGTTGAACGACCGAAATGGAACGATTAACCGTCGAAAAATAATTTCGAAAGTTTCGTCTAGTCGGTTCGGCGGTTACGGTATCGTTCCGTCCTGAGACAAAGTCCCAGCCGCGTATTGCTTTCGACCTCGAAAGACTAAGTCCCACTCCAGTCGGTTCGGTGGTCGGGAACAACAAAAGCTCCCTAAACAACAATTAAATCCTTTTGTAAATACGTCGGATAAATGAGAATATACATGCAACGATCGAAATGGAACGATTAACCGTCGAAAAATAATTTCGAAAGTTTCGTCCAGTCGGTTCGGCGGTTACGGCGTCGTTCCGTCCTGAGACCAAGTCCCAGCCGCGTATTGCTTTCGACCTCGAAAGACTAAGTCCCACTCCAGTCGGTTCGGTGGTCGGTAATAACAAAAGTTCCTTGAAGAACGGTTAAATCGTTATCTACATACGTCGAATAAACGACAATAGCGTTGAACGACCGAAATGGAACGATTAACCGTCGAAAAATAATTTCGAATGTTTCGTCTAGTCGGTTCGGCGGTTACGGTATCGTTCCGTCCTGAGACTAAGTCCCAGCCGCGTATTGCTTTCGACCTCGAAAGACCAAGTCCCACTCCAGTCGGTTCGGTGGTCGGTAATAACAAAAGTTCCATAAACAACAATTAAATCCTTTTGTAAATACGTCAGATAAATGAGAATATACATACAACGATCGAAATGGAACGATTATCCGTCGAAAAATAATTTCGAAAGTTTCGTCTAGTCGGTTCGGCGGTTACGGTATCGTTCCGTCCTGAGACCAAGTCCCAGCCGCGTATTGCTTTCGACCTCGAAAGACTAAGTCCCACTCCAGTCGGTTCGGTGGTCGGTAATAACAAAAGTTCCATAAACAACAATTAAATCCTTTTGTAAATACGTCAGATAAATGAGAATATACATACAACGATCGAAATGGAACGATTATCCGTCGAAAAATAATTTCGAAAGTTTCGTCCAGTCGGTTCGGCGGTTACGGTATCGTTCCGTCCTGAGACCAAGTCCCAGCCGCGTATTGCTTTCGACCTCGAAAGACCAAGTCCCACTCCAGTCGGTTCGGTGGTCGGTAATAACAAAAGTTCCATAAACAACAATTAAATCCTTTTGTAAATACGTCAGATAAATGAGAATATACATACAACGATCGAAATGGAACGATTATCCGTCGAAAAATAATTTCGAAAGTTTCGTCCAGTCGGTTCGGCGGTTACGGTATCGTTCCGTCCTGAGACCAAGTCCCAGCCGCGTATTGCTTTCGACCTCGAAAGACTAAGTCCCACTCCAGTCGGTTCGGTGGTCGGTAATAACAAAAGTTCCTTGAAGAACGGTTAAATCGTTATCTACATACGTCGAATAAACGACAATAGCGTTGAACGACCGAAATGGAACGATTAACCGTCGAAAAATAATTTCGAATGTTTCGTCCAGTCGGTTCGGCGGTTACGGTATCGTTCCGTCCTGAGACCAAGTCCCAGCCGCGTATTGCTTTCGACCTCGAAAGACTAAGTCCCACTCCAGTCGGTTCGGTGGTCGGTAATAACAAAAGTTCCTTAAAGAACAATTAAATCCTTTTGTAAATACGTCGGATAAATGAGAATATACATGCAACGATCGAAATGGAACGATTAACCGTCGAAAAATAATTTCGAAAGTTTCGTCTAGTCGGTTCGGCGGTTACGGTATCGTTCCGTCCTGAGACCAAGTCCCAGCCGCGTATTGCTTTCGACCTCGAAAGACCAAGTCCCACTCCAGTCGGTTCGGTGGTCGGTAATAACAAAAGTTCCATAAACAACAATTAAATCCTTTTGTAAATACGTCAGATAAATGAGAATATACATACAACGATCGAAATGGAACGATTATCCGTCGAAAAATAATTTCGAAAGTTTCGTCTAGTCGGTTCGGCGGTTACGGTATCGTTCCGTCCTGAGACCAAGTCCCAGCCGCGTATTGCTTTCGACCTCGAAAGACTAAGTCCCACTCCAGTCGGTTCGGTGGTCGGTAATAACAAAAGTTCCATAAACAACAATTAAATCCTTTTGTAAATACGTCAGATAAATGAGAATATACGTACAACGATCGAAATGGAACGATTATCCGTCGAAAAATAATTTCGAAAGTTTCGTCCAGTCGGTTCGGCGGTTACGGTATCGTTCCGTCCTGAGACCAAGTCCCAGCCGCGTATTGCTTTCGACCTCGAAAGACTAAGTCCCACTCCAGTCGGTTCGGTGGTCGGTAATAACAAAAGTTCCTTGAAGAACGGTTAAATCGTTATCTACATACGTCGAATAAACGACAATAGCGTTGAACGACCGAAATGGAACGATTAACCGTCGAAAAATAATTTCGAATGTTTCGTCTAGTCGGTTCGGCGGTTACGGTATCGTTCCGTCCTGAGACTAAGTCCCAGCCGCGTATTGCTTTCGACCTCGAAAGACCAAGTCCCACTCCAGTCGGTTCGGTGGTCGGTAATAACAAAAGTTCCATAAACAACAATTAAATCCTTTTGTAAATACGTCAGATAAATGAGAATATACATACAACGATCGAAATGGAACGATTATCCGTCGAAAAATAATTTCGAAAGTTTCGTCTAGTCGGTTCGGCGGTTACGGTATCGTTCCGTCCTGAGACCAAGTCCCAGCCGCGTATTGCTTTCGACCTCGAAAGACCAAGTCCCACTCCAGTCGGTTCGGTGGTCGGTAATAACAAAAGTTCCATAAACAACAATTAAATCCTTTTGTAAATACGTCAGATAAATGAGAATATACATACAACGATCGAAATGGAACGATTATCCGTCGAAAAATAATTTCCAAAGTTTCGTCTAGTCGGTTCGGCGGTTACGGTATCGTTCCGTCCTGAGACCAAGTCCCAGCCGCGTATTGCTTTCGACCTCGAAAGACCAAGTCCCACTCCAGTCGGTTCGGTGGTCGGTAATAACAAAAGTTCCATAAACAACAATTAAATCCTTTTGTAAATACGTCAGATAAATGAGAATATACATACAACGATCGAAATGGAACGATTATCCGTCGAAAAATAATTTCGAAAGTTTCGTCCAGTCGGTTCGGCGGTTACGGTATCGTTCCGTCCTGAGACCAAGTCCCAGCCGCGTATTGCTTTCGACCTCGAAAGACTAAGTCCCACTCCAGTCGGTTCGGTGGTCGGTAATAACAAAAGTTCCTTGAAGAACGGTTAAATCGTTATCTACATACGTCGAATAAACGACAATAGCGTTGAACGACCGAAATGGAACGATTAACCGTCGAAAAATAATTTCGAATGTTTCGTCCAGTCGGTTCGGCGGTTACGGTATCGTTCCGTCCTGAGACCAAGTCCCAGCCGCGTATTGCTTTCGACCTCGAAAGACTAAGTCCCACTCCAGTCGGTTCGGTGGTCGGTAATAACAAAAGTTCCTTAAAGAACAATTAAATCCTTTTGTAAATACGTCGGATAAATGAGAATATACATGCAACGATCGAAATGGAACGATTAACCGTCGAAAAATAATTTCGAAAGTTTCGTCTAGTCGGTTCGGCGGTTACGGTATCGTTCCGTCCTGAGACCAAGTCCCAGCCGCGTATTGCTTTCGACCTCGAAAGACTAAGTCCCACTCCAGTCGGTTCGGTGGTCGGTAATAACAAAAGTTCCTTGAAGAACGGTTAAATCGTTATCTACATACGTCGAATAAACGACAATAGCGTTGAACGACCGAAATGGAACGATTAACCGTCGAAAAATAACTTCGAATGTTTCGTCTAGTCGGTTCGGCGGTTACGGTATCGTTCCGTCCTGAGACTAAGTCCCAGCCGCGTATTGCTTTCGACCTCGAAAGACCAAGTCCCACTCCAGTCGGTTCGGTGGTCGGTAATAACAAAAGTTCCATAAACAACAATTAAATCCTTTTGTAAATACGTCAGATAAATGAGAATATACATACAACGATCGAAATGGAACGATTATCCGTCGAAAAATAATTTCGAAAGTTTCGTCTAGTCGGTTCGGCGGTTACGGTATCGTTCCGTCCTGAGACCAAGTCCCAGCCGCGTATTGCTTTCGACCTCGAAAGACTAAGTCCCACTCCAGTCGGTTCGGTGGTCGGTAATAACAAAAGTTCCATAAACAACAATTAAATCCTTTTGTAAATACGTCAGATAAATGAGAATATACATACAACGATCGAAATGGAACGATTATCCGTCGAAAAATAATTTCGAAAGTTTCGTCCAGTCGGTTCGGCGGTTACGGTATCGTTCCGTCCTGAGACCAAGTCCCAGCCGCGTATTGCTTTCGACCTCGAAAGACTAAGTCCCACTCCAGTCGGTTCGGTGGTCGGTAATAACAAAAGTTCCTTGAAGAACGGTTAAATCGTTATCTACATACGTCGAATAAACGACAATAGCGTTGAACGACCGAAATGGAACGATTAACCGTCGAAAAATAATTTCGAATGTTTCGTCTAGTCGGTTCGGCGGTTACGGTATCGTTCCGTCCTGAGACTAAGTCCCAGCCGCGTATTGCTTTCGACCTCGAAAGACCAAGTCCCACTCCAGTCGGTTCGGTGGTCGGTAATAACAAAAGTTCCATAAACAACAATTAAATCCTTTTGTAAATACGTCAGATAAATGAGAATATACATACAACGATCGAAATGGAACGATTATCCGTCGAAAAATAATTTCGAAAGTTTCGTCCAGTCGGTTCGGCGGTTACGGTATCGTTCCGTCCTGAGACCAAGTCCCAGCCGCGTATTGCTTTCGACCTCGAAAGACTAAGTCCCACTCCAGTCGGTTCGGTGGTCGGTAATAACAAAAGTTCCTTGAAGAACGGTTAAATCGTTATCTACATACGTCGAATAAACGACAATAGCGTTGAACGACCGAAATGGAACGATTAACCGTCGAAAAATAATTTCGAATGTTTCGTCTAGTCGGTTCGGCGGTTACGGTATCGTTCCGTCCTGAGACTAAGTCCCAGCCGCGTATTGCTTTCGACCTCGAAAGACCAAGTCCCACTCCAGTCGGTTCGGTGGTCGGTAATAACAAAAGTTCCATAAACAACAATTAAATCCTTTTGTAAATACGTCAGATAAATGAGAATATACATACAACGATCGAAATGGAACGATTATCCGTCGAAAAATAATTTCGAAAGTTTCGTCTAGTCGGTTCGGCGGTTACGGTATCGTTCCGTCCTGAGACCAAGTCCCAGCCGCGTATTGCTTTCGACCTCGAAAGACTAAGTCCCACTCCAGTCGGTTCGGTGGTCGGTAATAACAAAAGTTCCATAAACAACAATTAAATCCTTTTGTAAATACGTCAGATAAATGAGAATATACATACAACGATCGAAATGGAACGATTATCCGTCGAAAAATAATTTCGAAAGTTTCGTCCAGTCGGTTCGGCGGTTACGGTATCGTTCCGTCCTGAGACCAAGTCCCAGCCGCGTATTGCTTTCGACCTCGAAAGACTAAGTCCCACTCCAGTCGGTTCGGTGGTCGGTAATAACAAAAGTTCCTTGAAGAACGGTTAAATCGTTATCTACATACGTCGAATAAACGACAATAGCGTTGAACGACCGAAATGGAACGATTAACCGTCGAAAAATAATTTCGAATGTTTCGTCTAGTCGGTTCGGCGGTTACGGTATCGTTCCGTCCTGAGACTAAGTCCCAGCCGCGTATTGCTTTCGACCTCGAAAGACCAAGTCCCACTCCAGTCGGTTCGGTGGTCGGTAATAACAAAAGTTCCATAAACAACAATTAAATCCTTTTGTAAATACGTCAGATAAATGAGAATATACATACAACGATCGAAATGGAACGATTATCCGTCGAAAAATAATTTCGAAAGTTTCGTCTAGTCGGTTCGGCGGTTACGGTATCGTTCCGTCCTGAGACCAAGTCCCAGCCGCGTATTGCTTTCGACCTCGAAAGACTAAGTCCCACTCCAGTCGGTTCGGTGGTCGGGAACAACAAAAGCTCCCTAAACAACAATTAAATCCTTTTGTAAATACGTCGGATAAATGAGAATATACATGCAACGATCGAAATGGAACGATTAACCGTCGAAAAATAATTTCGAAAGTTTCGTCCAGTCGGTTCGGCGGTTACGGCGTCGTTCCGTCCTGAGACCAAGTCCCAGCCGCGTATTGCTTTCGACCTCGAAAGACTAAGTCCCACTCCAGTCGGTTCGGTGGTCGGTAATAACAAAAGTTCCTTGAAGAACGGTTAAATCGTTATCTACATACGTCGAATAAACGACAATAGCGTTGAACGACCGAAATGGAACGATTAACCGTCGAAAAATAATTTCGAATGTTTCGTCTAGTCGGTTCGGCGGTTACGGTATCGTTCCGTCCTGAGACTAAGTCCCAGCCGCGTATTGCTTTCGACCTCGAAAGACCAAGTCCCACTCCAGTCGGTTCGGTGGTCGGTAATAACAAAAGTTCCATAAACAACAATTAAATCCTTTTGTAAATACGTCAGATAAATGAGAATATACATACAACGATCGAAATGGAACGATTATCCGTCGAAAAATAATTTCGAAAGTTTCGTCTAGTCGGTTCGGCGGTTACGGTATCGTTCCGTCCTGAGACCAAGTCCCAGCCGCGTATTGCTTTCGACCTCGAAAGACTAAGTCCCACTCCAGTCGGTTCGGTGGTCGGTAATAACAAAAGTTCCATAAACAACAATTAAATCCTTTTGTAAATACGTCAGATAAATGAGAATATACATACAACGATCGAAATGGAACGATTATCCGTCGAAAAATAATTTCCAAAGTTTCGTCTAGTCGGTTCGGCGGTTACGGTATCGTTCCGTCCTGAGACCAAGTCCCAGCCGCGTATTGCTTTCGACCTCGAAAGACTAAGTCCCACTCCAGTCGGTTCGGTGGTCGGTAATAACAAAAGTTCCATAAACAACAATTAAATCCTTTTGTAAATACGTCAGATAAATGAGAATATACATACAACGATCGAAATGGAACGATTATCCGTCGAAAAATAATTTCGAAAGTTTCGTCCAGTCGGTTCGGCGGTTACGGTATCGTTCCGTCCTGAGACCAAGTCCCAGCCGCGTATTGCTTTCGACCTCGAAAGACCAAGTCCCACTCCAGTCGGTTCGGTGGTCGGTAATAACAAAAGTTCCTTGAAGAACGGTTAAATCGTTATCTACATACGTCGAATAAACGACAATAGCGTTGAACGACCGAAATGGAACGATTAACCGTCGAAAAATAATTTCGAAAGTTTCGTCTAGTCGGTTCGGCGGTTACGGTATCGTTCCGTCCTGAGACAAAGTCCCAGCCGCGTATTGCTTTCGACCTCGAAAGACTAAGTCCCACTCCAGTCGGTTCGGTGGTCGGGAACAACAAAAGCTCCCTAAACAACAATTAAATCCTTTTGTAAATACGTCGGATAAATGAGAATATACATGCAACGATCGAAATGGAACGATTAACCGTCGAAAAATAATTTCGAAAGTTTCGTCCAGTCGGTTCGGCGGTTACGGCGTCGTTCCGTCCTGAGACCAAGTCCCAGCCGCGTATTGCTTTCGACCTCGAAAGACTAAGTCCCACTCCAGTCGGTTCGGTGGTCGGTAATAACAAAAGTTCCTTGAAGAACGGTTAAATCGTTATCTACATACGTCGAATAAACGACAATAGCGTTGAACGACCGAAATGGAACGATTAACCGTCGAAAAATAATTTCGAATGTTTCGTCTAGTCGGTTCGGCGGTTACGGTATCGTTCCGTCCTGAGACTAAGTCCCAGCCGCGTATTGCTTTCGACCTCGAAAGACCAAGTCCCACTCCAGTCGGTTCGGTGGTCGGTAATAACAAAAGTTCCATAAACAACAATTAAATCCTTTTGTAAATACGTCAGATAAATGAGAATATACATACAACGATCGAAATGGAACGATTATCCGTCGAAAAATAATTTCGAAAGTTTCGTCTAGTCGGTTCGGCGGTTACGGTATCGTTCCGTCCTGAGACCAAGTCCCAGCCGCGTATTGCTTTCGACCTCGAAAGACTAAGTCCCACTCCAGTCGGTTCGGTGGTCGGTAATAACAAAAGTTCCATAAACAACAATTAAATCCTTTTGTAAATACGTCAGATAAATGAGAATATACATACAACGATCGAAATGGAACGATTATCCGTCGAAAAATAATTTCGAAAGTTTCGTCTAGTCGGTTCGGCGGTTACGGTATCGTTCCGTCCTGAGACCAAGTCCCAGCCGCGTATTGCTTTCGACCTCGAAAGACCAAGTCCCACTCCAGTCGGTTCGGTGGTCGGTAATAACAAAAGTTCCATAAACAACAATTAAATCCTTTTGTAAATACGTCAGATAAATGAGAATATACATACAACGATCGAAATGGAACGATTATCCGTCGAAAAATAATTTCGAAAGTTTCGTCCAGTCGGTTCGGCGGTTACGGTATCGTTCCGTCCTGAGACCATGTCCCAGCCGCGTATTGCTTTCGACCTCGAAAGACTAAGTCCCACTCCAGTCGGTTCGGTGGTCGGTAATAACAAAAGTTCCTTGAAGAACGGTTAAATCGTTATCTACATACGTCGAATAAACGACAATAGCGTTGAACGACCGAAATGGAACGATTAACCGTCGAAAAAGAATTTCGAAAGTTTCGTCTAGTCGGTTCGGCGGTTACGGTATCGTTCCGTCCTGAGACAAAGTCCCAGCCGCGTATTGCTTTCGACCTCGAAAGACTAAGTCCCACTCCAGTCGGTTCGGTTGTCGGGAACAACAAAAGCTCCCTAAACAACAATTAAATCCTTTTGTAAATACGTCGGATAAATGAGAATATACATGCAACGATCGAAATGGAACGATTAACCGTCGAAAAATAATTTCGAAAGTTTCGTCCAGTCGGTTCGGCGGTTACGGCGTCGTTCCGTCCTGAGACCAAGTCCCAGCCGCGTATTGCTTTCGACCTCGAAAGACTAAGTCCCACTCCAGTCGGTTCGGTGGTCGGTAATAACAAAAGTTCCTTGAAGAACGGTTAAATCGTTATCTACATACGTCGAATAAACGACAATAGCGTTGAACGACCGAAATGGAACGATTAACCGTCGAAAAATAATTTCGAATGTTTCGTCTAGTCGGTTCGGCGGTTACGGTATCGTTCCGTCCTGAGACTAAGTCCCAGCCGCGTATTGCTTTCGACCTCGAAAGACCAAGTCCCACTCCAGTCGGTTCGGTGGTCGGTAATAACAAAAGTTCCATAAACAACAATTAAATCCTTTTGTAAATACGTCAGATAAATGAGAATATACATACAACGATCGAAATGGAACGATTATCCGTCGAAAAATAATTTCGAAAGTTTCGTCTAGTCGGTTCGGCGGTTACGGTATCGTTCCGTCCTGAGACCAAGTCCCAGCCGCGTATTGCTTTCGACCTCGAAAGACTAAGTCCCACTCCAGTCGGTTCGGTGGTCGGTAATAACAAAAGTTCCATAAACAACAATTAAATCCTTTTGTAAATACGTCAGATAAATGAGAATATACATACAACGATCGAAATGGAACGATTATCCGTCGAAAAATAATTTCCAAAGTTTCGTCTAGTCGGTTCGGCGGTTACGGTATCGTTCCGTCCTGAGACCAAGTCCCAGCCGCGTATTGCTTTCGACCTCGAAAGACTAAGTCCCACTCCAGTCGGTTCGGTGGTCGGTAATAACAAAAGTTCCATAAACAACAATTAAATCCTTTTGTAAATACGTCAGATAAATGAGAATATACATACAACGATCGAAATGGAACGATTATCCGTCGAAAAATAATTTCGAAAGTTTCGTCCAGTCGGTTCGGCGGTTACGGTATCGTTCCGTCCTGAGACCAAGTCCCAGCCGCGTATTGCTTTCGACCTCGAAAGACCAAGTCCCACTCCAGTCGGTTCGGTGGTCGGTAATAACAAAAGTTCCTTGAAGAACGGTTAAATCGTTATCTACATACGTCGAATAAACGACAATAGCGTTGAACGACCGAAATGGAACGATTAACCGTCGAAAAATAATTTCGAAAGTTTCGTCTAGTCGGTTCGGCGGTTACGGTATCGTTCCGTCCTGAGACAAAGTCCCAGCCGCGTATTGCTTTCGACCTCGAAAGACTAAGTCCCACTCCAGTCGGTTCGGTGGTCGGGAACAACAAAAGCTCCCTAAACAACAATTAAATCCTTTTGTAAATACGTCGGATAAATGAGAATATACATGCAACGATCGAAATGGAACGATTAACCGTCGAAAAATAATTTCGAAAGTTTCGTCCAGTCGGTTCGGCGGTTACGGCGTCGTTCCGTCCTGAGACCAAGTCCCAGCCGCGTATTGCTTTCGACCTCGAAAGACTAAGTCCCACTCCAGTCGGTTCGGTGGTCGGTAATAACAAAAGTTCCTTGAAGAACGGTTAAATCGTTATCTACATACGTCGAATAAACGACAATAGCGTTGAACGACCGAAATGGAACGATTAACCGTCGAAAAATAATTTCGAATGTTTCGTCTAGTCGGTTCGGCGGTTACGGTATCGTTCCGTCCTGAGACTAAGTCCCAGCCGCGTATTGCTTTCGACCTCGAAAGACCAAGTCCCACTCCAGTCGGTTCGGTGGTCGGTAATAACAAAAGTTCCATAAACAACAATTAAATCCTTTTGTAAATACGTCAGATAAATGAGAATATACATACAACGATCGAAATGGAACGATTATCCGTCGAAAAATAATTTCGAAAGTTTCGTCTAGTCGGTTCGGCGGTTACGGTATCGTTCCGTCCTGAGACCAAGTCCCAGCCGCGTATTGCTTTCGACCTCGAAAGACTAAGTCCCACTCCAGTCGGTTCGGTGGTCGGTAATAACAAAAGTTCCATAAACAACAATTAAATCCTTTTGTAAATACGTCAGATAAATGAGAATATACATACAACGATCGAAATGGAACGATTATCCGTCGAAAAATAATTTCGAAAGTTTCGTCCAGTCGGTTCGGCGGTTACGGTATCGTTCCGTCCTGAGACCAAGTCCCAGCCGCGTATTGCTTTCGACCTCGAAAGACCAAGTCCCACTCCAGTCGGTTCGGTGGTCGGTAATAACAAAAGTTCCTTGAAGAACGGTTAAATCGTTATCTACATACGTCGAATAAACGACAATAGCGTTGAACGACCGAAATGGAACGATTAACCGTCGAAAAATAATTTCGAAAGTTTCGTCTAGTCGGTTCGGCGGTTACGGTATCGTTCCGTCCTGAGACAAAGTCCCAGCCGCGTATTGCTTTCGACCTCGAAAGACTAAGTCCCACTCCAGTCGGTTCGGTGGTCGGGAACAACAAAAGCTCCCTAAACAACAATTAAATCCTTTTGTAAATACGTCGGATAAATGAGAATATACATGCAACGATCGAAATGGAACGATTAACCGTCGAAAAATAATTTCGAAAGTTTCGTCCAGTCGGTTCGGCGGTTACGGCGTCGTTCCGTCCTGAGACCAAGTCCCAGCCGCGTATTGCTTTCGACCTCGAAAGACTAAGTCCCACTCCAGTCGGTTCGGTGGTCGGTAATAACAAAAGTTCCTTGAAGAACGGTTAAATCGTTATCTACATACGTCGAATAAACGACAATAGCGTTGAACGACCGAAATGGAACGATTAACCGTCGAAAAATAATTTCGAATGTTTCGTCTAGTCGGTTCGGCGGTTACGGTATCGTTCCGTCCTGAGACTAAGTCCCAGCCGCGTATTGCTTTCGACCTCGAAAGACCAAGTCCCACTCCAGTCGGTTCGGTGGTCGGTAATAACAAAAGTTCCATAAACAACAATTAAATCCTTTTGTAAATACGTCAGATAAATGAGAATATACATACAACGATCGAAATGGAACGATTATCCGTCGAAAAATAATTTCGAAAGTTTCGTCTAGTCGGTTCGGCGGTTACGGTATCGTTCCGTCCTGAGACCAAGTCCCAGCCGCGTATTGCTTTCGACCTCGAAAGACTAAGTCCCACTCCAGTCGGTTCGGTGGTCGGTAATAACAAAAGTTCCATAAACAACAATTAAATCCTTTTGTAAATACGTCAGATAAATGAGAATATACATACAACGATCGAAATGGAACGATTATCCGTCGAAAAATAATTTCGAAAGTTTCGTCTAGTCGGTTCGGCGGTTACGGTATCGTTCCGTCCTGAGACCAAGTCCCAGCCGCGTATTGCTTTCGACCTCGAAAGACCAAGTCCCACTCCAGTCGGTTCGGTGGTCGGTAATAACAAAAGTTCCATAAACAACAATTAAATCCTTTTGTAAATACGTCGGATAAATGAGAATATACATGCAACGATCGAAATGGAACGATTAACCGTCGAAAAATAATTTCGAAAGTTTCGTCCAGTCGGTTCGGCGGTTACGGCGTCGTTCCGTCCTGAGACCAAGTCCCAGCCGCGTATTGCTTTCGACCTCGAAAGACTAAGTCCCACTCCAGTCGGTTCGGTGGTCGGTAATAACAAAAGTTCCTTGAAGAACGGTTAAATCGTTATCTACATACGTCGAATAAACGACAATAGCGTTGAACGACCGAAATGGAACGATTAACCGTCGAAAAATAATTTCGAATGTTTCGTCTAGTCGGTTCGGCGGTTACGGTATCGTTCCGTCCTGAGACTAAGTCCCAGCCGCGTATTGCTTTCGACCTCGAAAGACCAAGTCCCACTCCAGTCGGTTCGGTGGTCGGTAATAACAAAAGTTCCATAAACAACAATTAAATCCTTTTGTAAATACGTCAGATAAATGAGAATATACATACAACGATCGAAATGGAACGATTATCCGTCGAAAAATAATTTCGAAAGTTTCGTCTAGTCGGTTCGGCGGTTACGGTATCGTTCCGTCCTGAGACCAAGTCCCAGCCGCGTATTGCTTTCGACCTCGAAAGACTAAGTCCCACTCCAGTCGGTTCGGTGGTCGGTAATAACAAAAGTTCCATAAACAACAATTAAATCCTTTTGTAAATACGTCAGATAAATGAGAATATACATACAACGATCGAAATGGAACGATTATCCGTCGAAAAATAATTTCCAAAGTTTCGTCTAGTCGGTTCGGCGGTTACGGTATCGTTCCGTCCTGAGACCAAGTCCCAGCCGCGTATTGCTTTCGACCTCGAAAGACTAAGTCCCACTCCAGTCGGTTCGGTGGTCGGTAATAACAAAAGTTCCATAAACAACAATTAAATCCTTTTGTAAATACGTCAGATAAATGAGAATATACATACAACGATCGAAATGGAACGATTATCCGTCGAAAAATAATTTCGAAAGTTTCGTCCAGTCGGTTCGGCGGTTACGGTATCGTTCCGTCCTGAGACCAAGTCCCAGCCGCGTATTGCTTTCGACCTCGAAAGACCAAGTCCCACTCCAGTCGGTTCGGTGGTCGGTAATAACAAAAGTTCCTTGAAGAACGGTTAAATCGTTATCTACATACGTCGAATAAACGACAATAGCGTTGAACGACCGAAATGGAACGATTAACCGTCGAAAAATAATTTCGAAAGTTTCGTCTAGTCGGTTCGGCGGTTACGGTATCGTTCCGTCCTGAGACAAAGTCCCAGCCGCGTATTGCTTTCGACCTCGAAAGACTAAGTCCCACTCCAGTCGGTTCGGTGGTCGGGAACAACAAAAGCTCCCTAAACAACAATTAAATCCTTTTGTAAATACGTCGGATAAATGAGAATATACATGCAACGATCGAAATGGAACGATTAACCGTCGAAAAATAATTTCGAAAGTTTCGTCCAGTCGGTTCGGCGGTTACGGCGTCGTTCCGTCCTGAGACCAAGTCCCAGCCGCGTATTGCTTTCGACCTCGAAAGACTAAGTCCCACTCCAGTCGGTTCGGTGGTCGGTAATAACAAAAGTTCCTTGAAGAACGGTTAAATCGTTATCTACATACGTCGAATAAACGACAATAGCGTTGAACGACCGAAATGGAACGATTAACCGTCGAAAAATAATTTCGAATGTTTCGTCTAGTCGGTTCGGCGGTTACGGTATCGTTCCGTCCTGAGACTAAGTCCCAGCCGCGTATTGCTTTCGACCTCGAAAGACCAAGTCCCACTCCAGTCGGTTCGGTGGTCGGTAATAACAAAAGTTCCATAAACAACAATTAAATCCTTTTGTAAATACGTCAGATAAATGAGAATATACATACAACGATCGAAATGGAACGATTATCCGTCGAAAAATAATTTCGAAAGTTTCGTCTAGTCGGTTCGGCGGTTACGGTATCGTTCCGTCCTGAGACCAAGTCCCAGCCGCGTATTGCTTTCGACCTCGAAAGACTAAGTCCCACTCCAGTCGGTTCGGTGGTCGGTAATAACAAAAGTTCCATAAACAACAATTAAATCCTTTTGTAAATACGTCAGATAAATGAGAATATACATACAACGATCGAAATGGAACGATTATCCGTCGAAAAATAATTTCGAAAGTTTCGTCTAGTCGGTTCGGCGGTTACGGTATCGTTCCGTCCTGAGACCAAGTCCCAGCCGCGTATTGCTTTCGACCTCGAAAGACTAAGTCCCACTCCAGTCGGTTCGGTGGTCGGGAACAACAAAAGCTCCCTAAACAACAATTAAATCCTTTTGTAAATACGTCGGATAAATGAGAATATACATGCAACGATCGAAATGGAACGATTAACCGTCGAAAAATAATTTCGAAAGTTTCGTCCAGTCGGTTCGGCGGTTACGGCGTCGTTCCGTCCTGAGACCAAGTCCCAGCCGCGTATTGCTTTCGACCTCGAAAGACTAAGTCCCACTCCAGTCGGTTCGGTGGTCGGTAATAACAAAAGTTCCTTGAAGAACGGTTAAATCGTTATCTACATACGTCGAATAAACGACAATAGCGTTGAACGACCGAAATGGAACGATTAACCGTCGAAAAATAATTTCGAATGTTTCGTCTAGTCGGTTCGGCGGTTACGGTATCGTTCCGTCCTGAGACTAAGTCCCAGCCGCGTATTGCTTTCGACCTCGAAAGACCAAGTCCCACTCCAGTCGGTTCGGTGGTCGGTAATAACAAAAGTTCCATAAACAACAATTAAATCCTTTTGTAAATACGTCAGATAAATGAGAATATACATACAACGATCGAAATGGAACGATTATCCGTCGAAAAATAATTTCCAAAGTTTCGTCTAGTCGGTTCGGCGGTTACGGTATCGTTCCGTCCTGAGACCAAGTCCCAGCCGCGTATTGCTTTCGACCTCGAAAGACTAAGTCCCACTCCAGTCGGTTCGGTGGTCGGTAATAACAAAAGTTCCATAAACAACAATTAAATCCTTTTGTAAATACGTCAGATAAATGAGAATATACATACAACGATCGAAATGGAACGATTATCCGTCGAAAAATAATTTCGAAAGTTTCGTCCAGTCGGTTCGGCGGTTACGGTATCGTTCCGTCCTGAGACCAAGTCCCAGCCGCGTATTGCTTTCGACCTCGAAAGACCAAGTCCCACTCCAGTCGGTTCGGTGGTCGGTAATAACAAAAGTTCCTTGAAGAACGGTTAAATCGTTATCTACATACGTCGAATAAACGACAATAGCGTTGAACGACCGAAATGGAACGATTAACCGTCGAAAAATAATTTCGAAAGTTTCGTCTAGTCGGTTCGGCGGTTACGGTATCGTTCCGTCCTGAGACAAAGTCCCAGCCGCGTATTGCTTTCGACCTCGAAAGACTAAGTCCCACTCCAGTCGGTTCGGTGGTCGGGAACAACAAAAGCTCCCTAAACAACAATTAAATCCTTTTGTAAATACGTCGGATAAATGAGAATATACATGCAACGATCGAAATGGAACGATTAACCGTCGAAAAATAATTTCGAAAGTTTCGTCCAGTCGGTTCGGCGGTTACGGCGTCGTTCCGTCCTGAGACCAAGTCCCAGCCGCGTATTGCTTTCGACCTCGAAAGACTAAGTCCCACTCCAGTCGGTTCGGTGGTCGGTAATAACAAAAGTTCCTTGAAGAACGGTTAAATCGTTATCTACATACGTCGAATAAACGACAATAGCGTTGAACGACCGAAATGGAACGATTAACCGTCGAAAAATAATTTCGAATGTTTCGTCTAGTCGGTTCGGCGGTTACGGTATCGTTCCGTCCTGAGACTAAGTCCCAGCCGCGTATTGCTTTCGACCTCGAAAGACCAAGTCCCACTCCAGTCGGTTCGGTGGTCGGTAATAACAAAAGTTCCATAAACAACAATTAAATCCTTTTGTAAATACGTCAGATAAATGAGAATATACATACAACGATCGAAATGGAACGATTATCCGTCGAAAAATAATTTCGAAAGTTTCGTCTAGTCGGTTCGGCGGTTACGGTATCGTTCCGTCCTGAGACCAAGTCCCAGCCGCGTATTGCTTTCGACCTCGAAAGACTAAGTCCCACTCCAGTCGGTTCGGTGGTCGGTAATAACAAAAGTTCCATAAACAACAATTAAATCCTTTTGTAAATACGTCAGATAAATGAGAATATACATACAACGATCGAAATGGAACGATTATCCGTCGAAAAATAATTTCGAAAGTTTCGTCTAGTCGGTTCGGCGGTTACGGTATCGTTCCGTCCTGAGACCAAGTCCCAGCCGCGTATTGCTTTCGACCTCGAAAGACCAAGTCCCACTCCAGTCGGTTCGGTGGTCGGTAATAACAAAAGTTCCATAAACAACAATTAAATCCTTTTGTAAATACGTCAGATAAATGAGAATATACATACAACGATCGAAATGGAACGATTATCCGTCGAAAAATAATTTCGAAAGTTTCGTCCAGTCAGTTCGGCGGTTACGGTATCGTTCCGTCCTGAGACCATGTCCCAGCCGCGTATTGCTTTCGACCTCGAAAGACTAAGTCCCACTCCAGTCGGTTCGGTGGTCGGTAATAACAAAAGTTCCTTGAAGAACGGTTAAATCGTTATCTACATACGTCGAATAAACGACAATAGCGTTGAACGACCGAAATGGAACGATTAACCGTCGAAAAATAATTTCGAAAGTTTCGTCTAGTCGGTTCGGCGGTTACGGTATCGTTCCGTCCTGAGACAAAGTCCCAGCCGCGTATTGCTTTCGACCTCGAAAGACTAAGTCCCACTCCAGTCGGTTCGGTGGTCGGGAACAACAAAAGCTCCCTAAACAACAATTAAATCCTTTTGTAAATACGTCGGATAAATGAGAATATACATGCAACGATCGAAATGGAACGATTAACCGTCGAAAAATAATTTCGAAAGTTTCGTCCAGTCGGTTCGGCGGTTACGGCGTCGTTCCGTCCTGAGACCAAGTCCCAGCCGCGTATTGCTTTCGACCTCGAAAGACTAAGTCCCACTCCAGTCGGTTCGGTGGTCGGTAATAACAAAAGTTCCTTGAAGAACGGTTAAATCGTTATCTACATACGTCGAATAAACGACAATAGCGTTGAACGACCGAAATGGAACGATTAACCGTCGAAAAATAATTTCGAATGTTTCGTCTAGTCGGTTCGGCGGTTACGGTATCGTTCCGTCCTGAGACTAAGTCCCAGCCGCGTATTGCTTTCGACCTCGAAAGACCAAGTCCCACTCCAGTCGGTTCGGTGGTCGGTAATAACAAAAGTTCCATAAACAACAATTAAATCCTTTTGTAAATACGTCAGATAAATGAGAATATACATACAACGATCGAAATGGAACGATTATCCGTCGAAAAATAATTTCGAAAGTTTCGTCTAGTCGGTTCGGCGGTTACGGTATCGTTCCGTCCTGAGACCAAGTCCCAGCCGCGTATTGCTTTCGACCTCGAAAGACTAAGTCCCACTCCAGTCGGTTCGGTGGTCGGTAATAACAAAAGTTCCATAAACAACAATTAAATCCTTTTGTAAATACGTCAGATAAATGAGAATATACATACAACGATCGAAATGGAACGATTATCCGTCGAAAAATAATTTCCAAAGTTTCGTCTAGTCGGTTCGGCGGTTACGGTATCGTTCCGTCCTGAGACCAAGTCCCAGCCGCGTATTGCTTTCGACCTCGAAAGACTAAGTCCCACTCCAGTCGGTTCGGTGGTCGGTAATAACAAAAGTTCCATAAACAACAATTAAATCCTTTTGTAAATACGTCAGATAAATGAGAATATACATACAACGATCGAAATGGAACGATTATCCGTCGAAAAATAATTTCGAAAGTTTCGTCCAGTCGGTTCGGCGGTTACGGTATCGTTCCGTCCTGAGACCAAGTCCCAGCCGCGTATTGCTTTCGACCTCGAAAGACCAAGTCCCACTCCAGTCGGTTCGGTGGTCGGTAATAACAAAAGTTCCTTGAAGAACGGTTAAATCGTTATCTACATACGTCGAATAAACGACAATAGCGTTGAACGACCGAAATGGAACGATTAACCGTCGAAAAATAATTTCGAAAGTTTCGTCTAGTCGGTTCGGCGGTTACGGTATCGTTCCGTCCTGAGACAAAGTCCCAGCCGCGTATTGCTTTCGACCTCGAAAGACTAAGTACCACTCCAGTCGGTTCGGTGGTCGGGAACAACAAAAGCTCCCTAAACAACAATTAAATCCTTTTGTAAATACGTCGGATAAATGAGAATATACATGCAACGATCGAAATGGAACGATTAACCGTCGAAAAATAATTTCGAAAGTTTCGTCCAGTCGGTTCGGCGGTTACGGCGTCGTTCCGTCCTGAGACCAAGTCCCAGCCGCGTATTGCTTTCGACCTCGAAAGACTAAGTCCCACTCCAGTCGGTTCGGTGGTCGGTAATAACAAAAGTTCCATAAACAACAATTAAATCCTTTTGTAAATACGTCAGATAAATGAGAATATACATACAACGATCGAAATGGAACGATTATCCGTCGAAAAATAATTTCGAAAGTTTCGTCTAGTCGGTTCGGCGGTTACGGTATCGTTCCGTCCTGAGACCAAGTCCCAGCCGCGTATTGCTTTCGACCTCGAAAGACTAAGTCCCACTCCAGTCGGTTCGGTGGTCGGTAATAACAAAAGTTCCATAAACAACAATTAAATCCTTTTGTAAATACGTCAGATAAATGAGAATATACATACAACGATCGAAATGGAACGATTATCCGTCGAAAAATAATTTCCAAAGTTTCGTCTACTCGGTTCGGCGGTTACGGTATCGTTCCGTCCTGAGACCAAGTCCCAGCCGCGTATTGCTTTCGACCTCGAAAGACTAAGTCCCACTCCAGTCGGTTCGGTGGTCGGTAATAACAAAAGTTCCATAAACAACAATTAAATCCTTTTGTAAATACGTCAGATAAATGAGAATATACATACAACGATCGAAATGGAACGATTATCCGTCGAAAAATAATTTCGAAAGTTTCGTCCAGTCGGTTCGGCGGTTACGGTATCGTTCCGTCCTGAGACCAAGTCCCAGCCGCGTATTGCTTTCGACCTCGAAAGACCAAGTCCCACTCCAGTCGGTTCGGTGGTCGGTAATAACAAAAGTTCCTTGAAGAACGGTTAAATCGTTATCTACATACGTCGAATAAACGACAATAGCGTTGAACGACCGAAATGGAACGATTAACCGTCGAAAAATAATTTCGAAAGTTTCGTCTAGTCGGTTCGGCGGTTACGGTATCGTTCCGTCCTGAGACAAAGTCCCAGCCGCGTATTGCTTTCGACCTCGAAAGACTAAGTACCACTCCAGTCGGTTCGGTGGTCGGAAACAACAAAAGCTCCCTAAACAACAATTAAATCCTTTTGTAAATACGTCGGATAAATGAGAATATACATGCAACGATCGAAATGGAACGATTAACCGTCGAAAAATAATTTCGAAAGTTTCGTCCAGTCGGTTCGGCGGTTACGGCGTCGTTCCGTCCTGAGACCAAGTCCCAGCCGCGTATTGCTTTCGACCTCGAAAGACTAAGTCCCACTCCAGTCGGTTCGGTGGTCGGTAATAACAAAAGTTCCATAAACAACAATTAAATCCTTTTGTAAATACGTCAGATAAATGAGAATATACATACAACGATCGAAATGGAACGATTATCCGTCGAAAAATAATTTCGAAAGTTTCGTCTAGTCGGTTCGGCGGTTACGGTATCGTTCCGTCCTGAGACCAAGTCCCAGCCGCGTATTGCTTTCGACCTCGAAAGACCAAGTCCCACTCCAGTCGGTTCGGTGGTCGGTAATAACAAAAGCTCCCTAAACAACAATTAAATCCTTTTGTAAATACGTCGGATAAATGAGAATATACATGCAACGATCGAAATGGAACGATTAACCGTCGAAAAATAATTTCGAAAGTTTCGTCCAGTCGGTTCGGCGGTTACGGCGTCGTTCCGTCCTGAGACCAAGTCCCAGCCGCGTATTGCTTTCGACCTCGAAAGACTAAGTCCCACTCCAGTCGGTTCGGTGGTCGGTAATAACAAAAGTTCCATAAACAACAATTAAATCCTTTTGTAAATACGTCAGATAAATGAGAATATACATACAACGATCGAAATGGAACGATTATCCGTCGAAAAATAATTTCGAAAGTTTCGTCTAGTCGGTTCGGCGGTTACGGTATCGTTCCGTCCTGAGACCAAGTCCCAGCCGCGTATTGCTTTCGACCTCGAAAGACCAAGTCCCACTCCAGTCGGTTCGGTGGTCGGTAATAACAAAAGTTCCATAAACAACAATTAAATCCTTTTGTAAATACGTCAGATAAATGAGAATATACATACAACGATCGAAATGGAACGATTATCCGTCGAAAAATAATTTCGAAAGTTTCGTCCAGTCGGTTCGGCGGTTACGGTATCGTTCCGTCCTGAGACCATGTCCCAGCCGCGTATTGCTTTCGACCTCGAAAGACTAAGTCCCACTCCAGTCGGTTCGGTGGTCGGTAATAACAAAAGTTCCTTGAAGAACGGTTAAATCGTTATCTACATACGTCGAATAAACGACAATAGCGTTGAACGACCGAAATGGAACGATTAACCGTCGAAAAATAATTTCGAAAGTTTCGTCTAGTCGGTTCGGCGGTTACGGTATCGTTCCGTCCTGAGACAAAGTCCCAGCCGCGTATTGCTTTCGACCTCGAAAGACTAAGTCCCACTCCAGTCGGTTCGGTGGTCGGGAACAACAAAAGCTCCCTAAACAACAATTAAATCCTTTTGTAAATACGTCGGATAAATGAGAATATACATGCAACGATCGAAATGGAACGATTAACCGTCGAAAAATAATTTCGAAAGTTTCGTCCAGTCGGTTCGGCGGTTACGGCGTCGTTCCGTCCTGAGACCAAGTCCCAGCCGCGTATTGCTTTCGACCTCGAAAGACTAAGTCCCACTCCAGTCGGTTCGGTGGTCGGTAATAACAAAAGTTCCTTGAAGAACGGTTAAATCGTTATCTACATACGTCGAATAAACGACAATAGCGTTGAACGACCGAAATGGAACGATTAACCGTCGAAAAATAATTTCGAATGTTTCGTCTAGTCGGTTCGGCGGTTACGGTATCGTTCCGTCCTGAGACTAAGTCCCAGCCGCGTATTGCTTTCGACCTCGAAAGACCAAGTCCCACTCCAGTCGGTTCGGTGGTCGGTAATAACAAAAGTTCCATAAACAACAATTAAATCCTTTTGTAAATACGTCAGATAAATGAGAATATACATACAACGATCGAAATGGAACGATTATCCGTCGAAAAATAATTTCGAAAGTTTCGTCTAGTCGGTTCGGCGGTTACGGTATCGTTCCGTCCTGAGACCAAGTCCCAGCCGCGTATTGCTTTCGACCTCGAAAGACTAAGTCCCACTCCAGTCGGTTCGGTGGTCGGTAATAACAAAAGTTCCATAAACAACAATTAAATCCTTTTGTAAATACGTCAGATAAATGAGAATATACATACAACGATCGAAATGGAACGATTATCCGTCGAAAAATAATTTCCAAAGTTTCGTCTAGTCGGTTCGGCGGTTACGGTATCGTTCCGTCCTGAGACCAAGTCCCAGCCGCGTATTGCTTTCGACCTCGAAAGACTAAGTCCCACTCCAGTCGGTTCGGTGGTCGGTAATAACAAAAGTTCCATAAACAACAATTAAATCCTTTTGTAAATACGTCAGATAAATGAGAATATACATACAACGATCGAAATGGAACGATTATCCGTCGAAAAATAATTTCGAAAGTTTCGTCCAGTCGGTTCGGCGGTTACGGTATCGTTCCGTCCTGAGACCAAGTCCCAGCCGCGTATTGCTTTCGACCTCGAAAGACCAAGTCCCACTCCAGTCGGTTCGGTGGTCGGTAATAACAAAAGTTCCTTGAAGAACGGTTAAATCGTTATCTACATACGTCGAATAAACGACAATAGCGTTGAACGACCGAAATGGAACGATTAACCGTCGAAAAATAATTTCGAAAGTTTCGTCTAGTCGGTTCGGCGGTTACGGTATCGTTCCGTCCTGAGACAAAGTCCCAGCCGCGTATTGCTTTCGACCTCGAAAGACTAAGTACCACTCCAGTCGGTTCGGTGGTCGGGAACAACAAAAGCTCCCTAAACAACAATTAAATCCTTTTGTAAATACGTCGGATAAATGAGAATATACATGCAACGATCGAAATGGAACGATTAACCGTCGAAAAATAATTTCGAAAGTTTCGTCCAGTCGGTTTGGCGGTTACGGCGTCGTTCCGTCCTGAGACCAAGTCCCAGCCGCGTATTGCTTTCGACCTCGAAAGACTAAGTCCCACTCCAGTCGGTTCGGTGGTCGGTAATAACAAAAGTTCCATAAACAACAATTAAATCCTTTTGTAAATACGTCAGATAAATGAGAATATACATACAACGATCGAAATGGAACGATTATCCGTCGAAAAATAATTTCGAAAGTTTCGTCTAGTCGGTTCGGCGGTTACGGTATCGTTCCGTCCTGAGACCAAGTCCCAGCCGCGTATTGCTTTCGACCTCGAAAGACTAAGTCCCACTCCAGTCGGTTCGGTGGTCGGTAATAACAAAAGTTCCATAAACAACAATTAAATCCTTTTGTAAATACGTCAGATAAATGAGAATATACATACAACGATCGAAATGGAACGATTATCCGTCGAAAAATAATTTCCAAAGTTTCGTCTACTCGGTTCGGCGGTTACGGTATCGTTCCGTCCTGAGACCAAGTCCCAGCCGCGTATTGCTTTCGACCTCGAAAGACTAAGTCCCACTCCAGTCGGTTCGGTGGTCGGTAATAACAAAAGTTCCATAAACAACAATTAAATCCTTTTGTAAATACGTCAGATAAATGAGAATATACATACAACGATCGAAATGGAACGATTATCCGTCGAAAAATAATTTCGAAAGTTTCGTCCAGTCGGTTCGGCGGTTACGGTATCGTTCCGTCCTGAGACCAAGTCCCAGCCGCGTATTGCTTTCGACCTCGAAAGACCAAGTCCCACTCCAGTCGGTTCGGTGGTCGGTAATAACAAAAGTTCCTTGAAGAACGGTTAAATCGTTATCTACATACGTCGAATAAACGACAATAGCGTTGAACGACCGAAATGGAACGATTAACCGTCGAAAAATAATTTCGAAAGTTTCGTCTAGTCGGTTCGGCGGTTACGGTATCGTTCCGTCCTGAGACAAAGTCCCAGCCGCGTATTGCTTTCGACCTCGAAAGACTAAGTACCACTCCAGTCGGTTCGGTGGTCGGAAACAACAAAAGCTCCCTAAACAACAATTAAATCCTTTTGTAAATACGTCGGATAAATGAGAATATACATGCAACGATCGAAATGGAACGATTAACCGTCGAAAAATAATTTCGAAAGTTTCGTCCAGTCGGTTCGGCGGTTACGGCGTCGTTCCGTCCTGAGACCAAGTCCCAGCCGCGTATTGCTTTCGACCTCGAAAGACTAAGTCCCACTCCAGTCGGTTCGGTGGTCGGTAATAACAAAAGTTCCATAAACAACAATTAAATCCTTTTGTAAATACGTCAGATAAATGAGAATATACATACAACGATCGAAATGGAACGATTATCCGTCGAAAAATAATTTCGAAAGTTTCGTCTAGTCGGTTCGGCGGTTACGGTATCGTTCCGTCCTGAGACCAAGTCCCAGCCGCGTATTGCTTTCGACCTCGAAAGACCAAGTCCCACTCCAGTCGGTTCGGTGGTCGGTAATAACAAAAGCTCCCTAAACAACAATTAAATCCTTTTGTAAATACGTCGGATAAATGAGAATATACATGCAACGATCGAAATGGAACGATTAACCGTCGAAAAATAATTTCGAAAGTTTCGTCCAGTCGGTTCGGCGGTTACGGCGTCGTTCCGTCCTGAGACCAAGTCCCAGCCGCGTATTGCTTTCGACCTCGAAAGACTAAGTCCCACTCCAGTCGGTTCGGTGGTCGGTAATAACAAAAGTTCCATAAACAACAATTAAATCCTTTTGTAAATACGTCAGATAAATGAGAATATACATACAACGATCGAAATGGAACGATTATCCGTCGAAAAATAATTTCGAAAGTTTCGTCTAGTCGGTTCGGCGGTTACGGTATCGTTCCGTCCTGAGACCAAGTCCCAGCCGCGTATTGCTTTCGACCTCGAAAGACCAAGTCCCACTCCAGTCGGTTCGGTGGTCGGTAATAACAAAAGTTCCATAAACAACAATTAAATCCTTTTGTAAATACGTCAGATAAATGAGAATATACATACAACGATCGAAATGGAACGATTATCCGTCGAAAAATAATTTCGAAAGTTTCGTCCAGTCGGTTCGGCGGTTACGGTATCGTTCCGTCCTGAGACCATGTCCCAGCCGCGTATTGCTTTCGACCTCGAAAGACTAAGTCCCACTCCAGTCGGTTCGGTGGTCGGTAATAACAAAAGTTCCTTGAAGAACGGTTAAATCGTTATCTACATACGTCGAATAAACGACAATAGCGTTGAACGACCGAAATGGAACGATTAACCGTCGAAAAATAATTTCGAAAGTTTCGTCTAGTCGGTTCGGCGGTTACGGTATCGTTCCGTCCTGAGACAAAGTCCCAGCCGCGTATTGCTTTCGACCTCGAAAGACTAAGTCCCACTCCAGTCGGTTCGGTGGTCGGGAACAACAAAAGCTCCCTAAACAACAATTAAATCCTTTTGTAAATACGTCGGATAAATGAGAATATACATGCAACGATCGAAATGGAACGATTAACCGTCGAAAAATAATTTCGAAAGTTTCGTCCAGTCGGTTCGGCGGTTACGGCGTCGTTCCGTCCTGAGACCAAGTCCCAGCCGCGTATTGCTTTCGACCTCGAAAGACTAAGTCCCACTCCAGTCGGTTCGGTGGTCGGTAATAACAAAAGTTCCTTGAAGAACGGTTAAATCGTTATCTACATACGTCGAATAAACGACAATAGCGTTGAACGACCGAAATGGAACGATTAACCGTCGAAAAATAATTTCGAATGTTTCGTCTAGTCGGTTCGGCGGTTACGGTATCGTTCCGTCCTGAGACTAAGTCCCAGCCGCGTATTGGTTTCGACCTCGAAAGACCAAGTCCCACTCCAGTCGGTTCGGTGGTCGGTAATAACAAAAGTTCCATAAACAACAATTAAATCCTTTTGTAAATACGTCAGATAAATGAGAATATACATACAACGATCGAAATGGAACGATTATCCGTCGAAAAATAATTTCGAAAGTTTCGTCTAGTCGGTTCGGCGGTTACGGTATCGTTCCGTCCTGAGACCAAGTCCCAGCCGCGTATTGCTTTCGACCTCGAAAGACTAAGTCCCACTCCAGTCGGTTCGGTGGTCGGTAATAACAAAAGTTCCATAAACAACAATTAAATCCTTTTGTAAATACGTCAGATAAATGAGAATATACATACAACGATCGAAATGGAACGATTATCCGTCGAAAAATAATTTCCAAAGTTTCGTCTAGTCGGTTCGGCGGTTACGGTATCGTTCCGTCCTGAGACCAAGTCCCAGCCGCGTATTGCTTTCGACCTCGAAAGACTAAGTCCCACTCCAGTCGGTTCGGTGGTCGGTAATAACAAAAGTTCCATAAACAACAATTAAATCCTTTTGTAAATACGTCAGATAAATGAGAATATACATACAACGATCGAAATGGAACGATTATCCGTCGAAAAATAATTTCGAAAGTTTCGTCTAGTCGGTTCGGCGGTTACGGTATCGTTCCGTCCTGAGACCAAGTCCCAGCCGCGTATTGCTTTCGACCTCGAAAGACTAAGTCCCACTCCAGTCGGTTCGGTGGTCGGTAATAACAAAAGTTCCATAAACAACAATTAAATCCTTTTGTAAATACGTCAGATAAATGAGAATATACATACAACGATCGAAATGGAACGATTATCCGTCGAAAAATAATTTCGAAAGTTTCGTCCAGTCGGTTCGGCGGTTACGGTATCGTTCCGTCCTGAGACCAAGTCCCAGCCGCGTATTGCTTTCGACCTCGAAAGACTAAGTCCCACTCCAGTCGGTTCGGTGGTCGGTAATAACAAAAGTTCCTTGAAGAACGGTTAAATCGTTATCTACATACGTCGAATAAACGACAATAGCGTTGAACGACCGAAATGGAACGATTAACCGTCGAAAAATAATTTCGAATGTTTCGTCTAGTCGGTTCGGCGGTTACGGTATCGTTCCGTCCTGAGACTAAGTCCCAGCCGCGTATTGCTTTCGACCTCGAAAGACCAAGTCCCACTCCAGTCGGTTCGGTGGTCGGTAATAACAAAAGTTCCATAAACAACAATTAAATCCTTTTGTAAATACGTCAGATAAATGAGAATATACATACAACGATCGAAATGGAACGATTATCCGTCGAAAAATAATTTCGAAAGTTTCGTCCAGTCGGTTCGGCGGTTACGGTATCGTTCCGTCCTGAGACCAAGTCCCAGCCGCGTATTGCTTTCGACCTCGAAAGACCAAGTCCCACTCCAGTCGGTTCGGTGGTCGGTAATAACAAAAGTTCCTTGAAGAACGGTTAAATCGTTATCTACATACGTCGAATAAACGACAATAGCGTTGAACGACCGAAATGGAACGATTAACCGTCGAAAAATAATTTCGAAAGTTTCGTCTAGTCGGTTCGGCGGTTACGGTATCGTTCCGTCCTGAGACAAAGTCCCAGCCGCGTATTGCTTTCGACCTCGAAAGACCAAGTCCCACTCCAGTCGGTTCGGTGGTCGGTAATAACAAAAGTTCCATAAACAACAATTAAATCCTTTTGTAAATACGTCAGATAAATGAGAATATACATACAACGATCGAAATGGAACGATTATCCGTCGAAAAATAATTTCGAAAGTTTCGTCTAGTCGGTTCGGCGGTTACGGTATCGTTCCGTCCTGAGACCAAGTCCCAGCCGCGTATTGCTTTCGACCTCGAAAGACTAAGTCCCACTCCAGTCGGTTCGGTGGTCGGTAATAACAAAAGTTCCATAAACAACAATTAAATCCTTTTGTAAATACGTCAGATAAATGAGAATATACATACAACGATCGAAATGGAACGATTATCCGTCGAAAAATAATTTCGAAAGTTTCGTCCAGTCGGTTCGGCGGTTACGGTATCGTTCCGTCCTGAGACCAAGTCCCAGCCGCGTATTGCTTTCGACCTCGAAAGACTAAGTCCCACTCCAGTCGGTTCGGTGGTCGGTAATAACAAAAGTTCCTTGAAGAACGGTTAAATCGTTATCTACATACGTCGAATAAACGACAATAGCGTTGAACGACCGAAATGGAACGATTAACCGTCGAAAAATAATTTCGAATGTTTCGTCTAGTCGGTTCGGCGGTTACGGTATCGTTCCGTCCTGAGACTAAGTCCCAGCCGCGTATTGCTTTCGACCTCGAAAGACCAAGTCCCACTCCAGTCGGTTCGGTGGTCGGTAATAACAAAAGTTCCATAAACAACAATTAAATCCTTTTGTAAATACGTCAGATAAATGAGAATATACATACAACGATCGAAATGGAACGATTATCCGTCGAAAAATAATTTCGAAAGTTTCGTCTAGTCGGTTCGGCGGTTACGGTATCGTTCCGTCCTGAGACCAAGTCCCAGCCGCGTATTGCTTTCGACCTCGAAAGACTAAGTCCCACTCCAGTCGGTTCGGTGGTCGGTAATAACAAAAGTTCCATAAACAACAATTAAATCCTTTTGTAAATACGTCAGATAAATGAGAATATACATACAACGATCGAAATGGAACGATTATCCGTCGAAAAATAATTTCGAAAGTTTCGTCCAGTCGGTTCGGCGGTTACGGTATCGTTCCGTCCTGAGACCAAGTCCCAGCCGCGTATTGCTTTCGACCTCGAAAGACCAAGTCCCACTCCAGTCGGTTCGGTGGTCGGTAATAACAAAAGTTCCTTGAAGAACGGTTAAATCGTTATCTACATACGTCGAATAAACGACAATAGCGTTGAACGACCGAAATGGAACGATTAACCGTCGAAAAATAATTTCGAAAGTTTCGTCTAGTCGGTTCGGCGGTTACGGTATCGTTCCGTCCTGAGACAAAGTCCCAGCCGCGTATTGCTTTCGACCTCGAAAGACCAAGTCCCACTCCAGTCGGTTCGGTGGTCGGTAATAACAAAAGTTCCATAAACAACAATTAAATCCTTTTGTAAATACGTCAGATAAATGAGAATATACATACAACGATCGAAATGGAACGATTATCCGTCGAAAAATAATTTCGAAAGTTTCGTCTAGTCGGTTCGGCGGTTACGGTATCGTTCCGTCCTGAGACCAAGTCCCAGCCGCGTATTGCTTTCGACCTCGAAAGACTAAGTCCCACTCCAGTCGGTTCGGTGGTCGGTAATAACAAAAGTTCCATAAACAACAATTAAATCCTTTTGTAAATACGTCAGATAAATGAGAATATACATACAACGATCGAAATGGAACGATTATCCGTCGAAAAATAATTTCGAAAGTTTCGTCCAGTCGGTTCGGCGGTTACGGTATCGTTCCGTCCTGAGACTAAGTCCCAGCCGCGTATTGCTTTCGACCTCGAAAGACCAAGTCCCACTCCAGTCGGTTCGGTGGTCGGTAATAACAAAAGTTCCATAAACAACAATTAAATCCTTTTGTAAATACGTCAGATAAATGAGAATATACATACAACGATCGAAATGGAACGATTATCCGTCGAAAAATAATTTCGAAAGTTTCGTCTAGTCGGTTCGGCGGTTACGGTATCGTTCCGTCCTGAGACCAAGTCCCAGCCGCGTATTGCTTTCGACCTCGAAAGACTAAGTCCCACTCCAGTCGGTTCGGTGGTCGGTAATAACAAAAGTTCCTTAAAGAACGGTTAAATCGTTATCTACATACGTCGAATAAACGACAATAGCGTTGAACGATCGAAATGGAACGATTAACCGTCGAAAAATAATTTCGAAAGTTTCGTCTAGTCGGTTCGGCGGTTACGGTATCGTTCCGTCCTGAGACAAAGTCCCAGCCGCGTATTGCTTTCGACCTCGAAAGACTAAGTCCCACTCCAGTCGGTTCGGTGGTAGGTAACAACAAAAGTTCCTTAAACAACAATTAAATCCTTTTGTAAATACGTCAGATAAATGAGAATATACATGCAACGATCGAAATGGAACGATTAACCGTCGAAAAATAATTTCGAAAGTTTCGTCCAGTCGGTTCGGGGGTTACGGTCACATTCCGTCCAGCGACCAAGTCCCAGCCGCGTATTGCTTTGACCGCTCGTGCGTACAAGTCCCAGCCGCGTATTGCTTTGACCGCTCGTGCGTACAAGTCCCAGCCGCGTATTGCTTTGGCCGCGCGTGCGTACAAGTTCCAGCCGCGTATTGCTTTGGCCGCTCGTGCGTACAAGTCCCAGCCGCGTATTGCTTTCGACCTCGAAAGACCAAGTCCCACTCCAGTCGGTTCGGTGGTCGGGAACAACAAAAGCTCCCTAAACAACAATTAAATCCTTTTGTAAATACGTCGGATAAATGAGAATATACATGCAACGATCGAAATGGAACGATTAACCGTCGAAAAATAATTTCGAAAGTTTCGTCCAGTCGGTTCGGCGGTTACGGCGTCGTTCCGTCCTGAGACCAAGTCCCAGCCGCGTATTGCTTTCGACCTCGAAAGACTAAGTCCCACTCCAGTCGGTTCGGTGGTCGGTAATAACAAAAGTTCCTTGAAGAACGGTTAAATCGTTATCTACATACGTCGAATAAACGACAATAGCGTTGAACGACCGAAATGGAACGATTAACCGTCGAAAAATAATTTCGAATGTTTCGTCTAGTCGGTTCGGCGGTTACGGTATCGTTCCGTCCTGAGACTAAGTCCCAGCCGCGTATTGCTTTCGACCTCGAAAGACCAAGTCCCACTCCAGTCGGTTCGGTGGTCGGTAATAACAAAAGTTCCATAAACAACAATTAAATCCTTTTGTAAATACGTCAGATAAATGAGAATATACATACAACGATCGAAATGGAACGATTATCCGTCGAAAAATAATTTCGAAAGTTTCGTCTAGTCGGTTCGGCGGTTACGGTATCGTTCCGTCCTGAGACCAAGTCCCAGCCGCGTATTGCTTTCGACCTCGAAAGACTAAGTCCCACTCCAGTCGGTTCGGTGGTCGGTAATAACAAAAGTTCCATAAACAACAATTAAATCCTTTTGTAAATACGTCAGATAAATGAGAATATACATACAACGATCGAAATGGAACGATTATCCGTCGAAAAATAATTTCGAAAGTTTCGTCCAGTCGGTTCGGCGGTTACGGTATCGTTCCGTCCTGAGACCAAGTCCCAGCCGCGTATTGCTTTCGACCTCGAAAGACCAAGTCCCACTCCAGTCGGTTCGGTGGTCGGTAATAACAAAAGTTCCTTGAAGAACGGTTAAATCGTTATCTACATACGTCGAATAAACGACAATAGCGTTGAACGACCGAAATGGAACGATTAACCGTCGAAAAATAATTTCGAAAGTTTCGTCTAGTCGGTTCGGCGGTTACGGTATCGTTCCGTCCTGAGACAAAGTCCCAGCCGCGTATTGCTTTCGACCTCGAAAGACCAAGTCCCACTCCAGTCGGTTCGGTGGTCGGTAATAACAAAAGTTCCATAAACAACAATTAAATCCTTTTGTAAATACGTCAGATAAATGAGAATATACATACAACGATCGAAATGGAACGATTATCCGTCGAAAAATAATTTCGAAAGTTTCGTCTAGTCGGTTCGGCGGTTACGGTATCGTTCCGTCCTGAGACCAAGTCCCAGCCGCGTATTGCTTTCGACCTCGAAAGACTAAGTCCCACTCCAGTCGGTTCGGTGGTCGGTAATAACAAAAGTTCCATAAACAACAATTAAATCCTTTTGTAAATACGTCAGATAAATGAGAATATACATACAACGATCGAAATGGAACGATTATCCGTCGAAAAATAATTTCGAAAGTTTCGTC
This sequence comes from Stelis phaeoptera, assembly GCA_943735885.1. Classification (NCBI taxonomy): domain Eukaryota; kingdom Metazoa; phylum Arthropoda; class Insecta; order Hymenoptera; family Megachilidae; genus Stelis; species Stelis phaeoptera. Next base: position 7,630 of record CALSEM010000114.1, on the reverse strand, counting down.
CAGTCGGTTCGGCGGTTACGGTATCGTTCCGTCCTGAGACCAAGTCCCAGCCGCGTATTGCTTTCGACCTCGAAAGACTAAGTCCCACTCCAGTCGGTTCGGTGGTCGGTAATAACAAAAGTTCCTTGAAGAACGGTTAAATCGTTATCTACATACGTCGAATAAACGACAATAGCGTTGAACGACCGAAATGGAACGATTAACCGTCGAAAAATAATTTCGAATGTTTCGTCTAGTCGGTTCGGCGGTTACGGTATCGTTCCGTCCTGAGACTAAGTCCCAGCCGCGTATTGCTTTCGACCTCGAAAGACCAAGTCCCACTCCAGTCGGTTCGGTGGTCGGTAATAACAAAAGTTCCATAAACAACAATTAAATCCTTTTGTAAATACGTCAGATAAATGAGAATATACATACAACGATCGAAATGGAACGATTATCCGTCGAAAAATAATTTCGAAAGTTTCGTCTAGTCGGTTCGGCGGTTACGGTATCGTTCCGTCCTGAGACCAAGTCCCAGCCGCGTATTGCTTTCGACCTCGAAAGACTAAGTCCCACTCCAGTCGGTTCGGTGGTCGGTAATAACAAAAGTTCCATAAACAACAATTAAATCCTTTTGTAAATACGTCAGATAAATGAGAATATACATACAACGATCGAAATGGAACGATTATCCGTCGAAAAATAATTTCGAAAGTTTCGTCCAGTCGGTTCGGCGGTTACGGTATCGTTCCGTCCTGAGACCAAGTCCCAGCCGCGTATTGCTTTCGACCTCGAAAGACCAAGTCCCACTCCAGTCGGTTCGGTGGTCGGTAATAACAAAAGTTCCTTGAAGAACGGTTAAATCGTTATCTACATACGTCGAATAAACGACAATAGCGTTGAACGACCGAAATGGAACGATTAACCGTCGAAAAATAATTTCGAAAGTTTCGTCTAGTCGGTTCGGCGGTTACGGTATCGTTCCGTCCTGAGACAAAGTCCCAGCCGCGTATTGCTTTCGACCTCGAAAGACCAAGTCCCACTCCAGTCGGTTCGGTGGTCGGTAATAACAAAAGTTCCATAAACAACAATTAAATCCTTTTGTAAATACGTCAGATAAATGAGAATATACATACAACGATCGAAATGGAACGATTATCCGTCGAAAAATAATTTCGAAAGTTTCGTCTAGTCGGTTCGGCGGTTACGGTATCGTTCCGTCCTGAGACCAAGTCCCAGCCGCGTATTGCTTTCGACCTCGAAAGACTAAGTCCCACTCCAGTCGGTTCGGTGGTCGGTAATAACAAAAGTTCCATAAACAACAATTAAATCCTTTTGTAAATACGTCAGATAAATGAGAATATACATACAACGATCGAAATGGAACGATTATCCGTCGAAAAATAATTTCGAAAGTTTCGTCCAGTCGGTTCGGCGGTTACGGTATCGTTCCGTCCTGAGACTAAGTCCCAGCCGCGTATTGCTTTCGACCTCGAAAGACCAAGTCCCACTCCAGTCGGTTCGGTGGTCGGTAATAACAAAAGTTCCATAAACAACAATTAAATCCTTTTGTAAATACGTCAGATAAATGAGAATATACATACAACGATCGAAATGGAACGATTATCCGTCGAAAAATAATTTCGAAAGTTTCGTCTAGTCGGTTCGGCGGTTACGGTATCGTTCCGTCCTGAGACCAAGTCCCAGCCGCGTATTGCTTTCGACCTCGAAAGACTAAGTCCCACTCCAGTCGGTTCGGTGGTCGGTAATAACAAAAGTTCCATAAACAACAATTAAATCCTTTTGTAAATACGTCAGATAAATGAGAATATACATACAACGATCGAAATGGAACGATTATCCGTCGAAAAATAATTTCGAAAGTTTCGTCCAGTCGGTTCGGCGGTTACGGTATCGTTCCGTCCTGAGACCAAGTCCCAGCCGCGTATTGCTTTCGACCTCGAAAGACCAAGTCCCACTCCAGTCGGTTCGGTGGTCGGTAATAACAAAAGTTCCTTGAAGAACGGTTAAATCGTTATCTACATACGTCGAATAAACGACAATAGCGTTGAACGACCGAAATGGAACGATTAACCGTCGAAAAATAATTTCGAAAGTTTCGTCTAGTCGGTTCGGCGGTTACGGTATCGTTCCGTCCTGAGACAAAGTCCCAGCCGCGTATTGCTTTCGACCTCGAAAGACCAAGTCCCACTCCAGTCGGTTCGGTGGTCGGTAATAACAAAAGTTCCATAAACAACAATTAAATCCTTTTGTAAATACGTCAGATAAATGAGAATATACATACAACGATCGAAATGGAACGATTATCCGTCGAAAAATAATTTCGAAAGTTTCGTCTAGTCGGTTCGGCGGTTACGGTATCGTTCCGTCCTGAGACCAAGTCCCAGCCGCGTATTGCTTTCGACCTCGAAAGACTAAGTCCCACTCCAGTCGGTTCGGTGGTCGGTAATAACAAAAGTTCCATAAACAACAATTAAATCCTTTTGTAAATACGTCAGATAAATGAGAATATACATACAACGATCGAAATGGAACGATTATCCGTCGAAAAATAATTTCGAAAGTTTCGTCCAGTCGGTTCGGCGGTTACGGTATCGTTCCGTCCTGAGACCAAGTCCCAGCCGCGTATTGCTTTCGACCTCGAAAGACTAAGTCCCACTCCAGTCGGTTCGGTGGTCGGTAATAACAAAAGTTCCTTGAAGAACGGTTAAATCGTTATCTACATACGTCGAATAAACGACAATAGCGTTGAACGACCGAAATGGAACGATTAACCGTCGAAAAATAATTTCGAATGTTTCGTCTAGTCGGTTCGGCGGTTACGGTATCGTTCCGTCCTGAGACTAAGTCCCAGCCGCGTATTGCTTTCGACCTCGAAAGACCAAGTCCCACTCCAGTCGGTTCGGTGGTCGGTAATAACAAAAGTTCCATAAACAACAATTAAATCCTTTTGTAAATACGTCAGATAAATGAGAATATACATACAACGATCGAAATGGAACGATTATCCGTCGAAAAATAATTTCGAAAGTTTCGTCTAGTCGGTTCGGCGGTTACGGTATCGTTCCGTCCTGAGACCAAGTCCCAGCCGCGTATTGCTTTCGACCTCGAAAGACTAAGTCCCACTCCAGTCGGTTCGGTGGTCGGTAATAACAAAAGTTCCATAAACAACAATTAAATCCTTTTGTAAATACGTCAGATAAATGAGAATATACATACAACGATCGAAATGGAACGATTATCCGTCGAAAAATAATTTCGAAAGTTTCGTCCAGTCGGTTCGGCGGTTACGGTATCGTTCCGTCCTGAGACTAAGTCCCAGCCGCGTATTGCTTTCGACCTCGAAAGACCAAGTCCCACTCCAGTCGGTTCGGTGGTCGGTAATAACAAAAGTTCCATAAACAACAATTAAATCCTTTTGTAAATACGTCAGATAAATGAGAATATACATACAACGATCGAAATGGAACGATTATCCGTCGAAAAATAATTTCGAAAGTTTCGTCTAGTCGGTTCGGCGGTTACGGTATCGTTCCGTCCTGAGACCAAGTCCCAGCCGCGTATTGCTTTCGACCTCGAAAGACTAAGTCCCACTCCAGTCGGTTCGGTGGTCGGTAATAACAAAAGTTCCTTAAAGAACGGTTAAATCGTTATCTACATACGTCGAATAAACGACAATAGCGTTGAACGATCGAAATGGAACGATTAACCGTCGAAAAATAATTTCGAAAGTTTCGTCTAGTCGGTTCGGCGGTTACGGTATCGTTCCGTCCTGAGACAAAGTCCCAGCCGCGTATTGCTTTCGACCTCGAAAGACTAAGTCCCACTCCAGTCGGTTCGGTGGTAGGTAACAACAAAAGTTCCTTAAACAACAATTAAATCCTTTTGTAAATACGTCAGATAAATGAGAATATACATGCAACGATCGAAATGGAACGATTAACCGTCGAAAAATAATTTCGAAAGTTTCGTCCAGTCGGTTCGGGGGTTACGGTCACATTCCGTCCAGCGACCAAGTCCCAGCCGCGTATTGCTTTGACCGCTCGTGCGTACAAGTCCCAGCCGCGTATTGCTTTGACCGCTCGTGCGTACAAGTCCCAGCCGCGTATTGCTTTGGCCGCGCGTGCGTACAAGTTCCAGCCGCGTATTGCTTTGGCCGCTCGTGCGTACAAGTCCCAGCCGCGTATTGCTTTCGACCTCGAAAGACCAAGTCCCACTCCAGTCGGTTCGGTGGTCGGGAACAACAAAAGCTCCCTAAACAACAATTAAATCCTTTTGTAAATACGTCGGATAAATGAGAATATACATGCAACGATCGAAATGGAACGATTAACCGTCGAAAAATAATTTCGAAAGTTTCGTCCAGTCGGTTCGGCGGTTACGGCGTCGTTCCGTCCTGAGACCAAGTCCCAGCCGCGTATTGCTTTCGACCTCGAAAGACTAAGTCCCACTCCAGTCGGTTCGGTGGTCGGTAATAACAAAAGTTCCTTGAAGAACGGTTAAATCGTTATCTACATACGTCGAATAAACGACAATAGCGTTGAACGACCGAAATGGAACGATTAACCGTCGAAAAATAATTTCGAATGTTTCGTCTAGTCGGTTCGGCGGTTACGGTATCGTTCCGTCCTGAGACTAAGTCCCAGCCGCGTATTGCTTTCGACCTCGAAAGACCAAGTCCCACTCCAGTCGGTTCGGTGGTCGGTAATAACAAAAGTTCCATAAACAACAATTAAATCCTTTTGTAAATACGTCAGATAAATGAGAATATACATACAACGATCGAAATGGAACGATTATCCGTCGAAAAATAATTTCGAAAGTTTCGTCTAGTCGGTTCGGCGGTTACGGTATCGTTCCGTCCTGAGACCAAGTCCCAGCCGCGTATTGCTTTCGACCTCGAAAGACTAAGTCCCACTCCAGTCGGTTCGGTGGTCGGTAATAACAAAAGTTCCATAAACAACAATTAAATCCTTTTGTAAATACGTCAGATAAATGAGAATATACATACAACGATCGAAATGGAACGATTATCCGTCGAAAAATAATTTCGAAAGTTTCGTCCAGTCGGTTCGGCGGTTACGGTATCGTTCCGTCCTGAGACCAAGTCCCAGCCGCGTATTGCTTTCGACCTCGAAAGACCAAGTCCCACTCCAGTCGGTTCGGTGGTCGGTAATAACAAAAGTTCCTTGAAGAACGGTTAAATCGTTATCTACATACGTCGAATAAACGACAATAGCGTTGAACGACCGAAATGGAACGATTAACCGTCGAAAAATAATTTCGAAAGTTTCGTCTAGTCGGTTCGGCGGTTACGGTATCGTTCCGTCCTGAGACAAAGTCCCAGCCGCGTATTGCTTTCGACCTCGAAAGACCAAGTCCCACTCCAGTCGGTTCGGTGGTCGGTAATAACAAAAGTTCCATAAACAACAATTAAATCCTTTTGTAAATACGTCAGATAAATGAGAATATACATACAACGATCGAAATGGAACGATTATCCGTCGAAAAATAATTTCGAAAGTTTCGTCTAGTCGGTTCGGCGGTTACGGTATCGTTCCGTCCTGAGACCAAGTCCCAGCCGCGTATTGCTTTCGACCTCGAAAGACTAAGTCCCACTCCAGTCGGTTCGGTGGTCGGTAATAACAAAAGTTCCATAAACAACAATTAAATCCTTTTGTAAATACGTCAGATAAATGAGAATATACATACAACGATCGAAATGGAACGATTATCCGTCGAAAAATAATTTCGAAAGTTTCGTCCAGTCGGTTCGGCGGTTACGGTATCGTTCCGTCCTGAGACCAAGTCCCAGCCGCGTATTGCTTTCGACCTCGAAAGACTAAGTCCCACTCCAGTCGGTTCGGTGGTCGGTAATAACAAAAGTTCCTTGAAGAACGGTTAAATCGTTATCTACATACGTCGAATAAACGACAATAGCGTTGAACGACCGAAATGGAACGATTAACCGTCGAAAAATAATTTCGAATGTTTCGTCTAGTCGGTTCGGCGGTTACGGTATCGTTCCGTCCTGAGACTAAGTCCCAGCCGCGTATTGCTTTCGACCTCGAAAGACCAAGTCCCACTCCAGTCGGTTCGGTGGTCGGTAATAACAAAAGTTCCATAAACAACAATTAAATCCTTTTGTAAATACGTCAGATAAATGAGAATATACATACAACGATCGAAATGGAACGATTATCCGTCGAAAAATAATTTCGAAAGTTTCGTCTAGTCGGTTCGGCGGTTACGGTATCGTTCCGTCCTGAGACCAAGTCCCAGCCGCGTATTGCTTTCGACCTCGAAAGACTAAGTCCCACTCCAGTCGGTTCGGTGGTCGGTAATAACAAAAGTTCCATAAACAACAATTAAATCCTTTTGTAAATACGTCAGATAAATGAGAATATACATACAACGATCGAAATGGAACGATTATCCGTCGAAAAATAATTTCGAAAGTTTCGTCCAGTCGGTTCGGCGGTTACGGTATCGTTCCGTCCTGAGACCAAGTCCCAGCCGCGTATTGCTTTCGACCTCGAAAGACCAAGTCCCACTCCAGTCGGTTCGGTGGTCGGTAATAACAAAAGTTCCTTGAAGAACGGTTAAATCGTTATCTACATACGTCGAATAAACGACAATAGCGTTGAACGACCGAAATGGAACGATTAACCGTCGAAAAATAATTTCGAAAGTTTCGTCTAGTCGGTTCGGCGGTTACGGTATCGTTCCGTCCTGAGACAAAGTCCCAGCCGCGTATTGCTTTCGACCTCGAAAGACCAAGTCCCACTCCAGTCGGTTCGGTGGTCGGTAATAACAAAAGTTCCATAAACAACAATTAAATCCTTTTGTAAATACGTCAGATAAATGAGAATATACATACAACGATCGAAATGGAACGATTATCCGTCGAAAAATAATTTCGAAAGTTTCGTCTAGTCGGTTCGGCGGTTACGGTATCGTTCCGTCCTGAGACCAAGTCCCAGCCGCGTATTGCTTTCGACCTCGAAAGACTAAGTCCCACTCCAGTCGGTTCGGTGGTCGGTAATAACAAAAGTTCCATAAACAACAATTAAATCCTTTTGTAAATACGTCAGATAAATGAGAATATACATACAACGATCGAAATGGAACGATTATCCGTCGAAAAATAATTTCGAAAGTTTCGTCCAGTCGGTTCGGCGGTTACGGTATCGTTCCGTCCTGAGACTAAGTCCCAGCCGCGTATTGCTTTCGACCTCGAAAGACCAAGTCCCACTCCAGTCGGTTCGGTGGTCGGTAATAACAAAAGTTCCATAAACAACAATTAAATCCTTTTGTAAATACGTCAGATAAATGAGAATATACATACAACGATCGAAATGGAACGATTATCCGTCGAAAAATAATTTCGAAAGTTTCGTCTAGTCGGTTCGGCGGTTACGGTATCGTTCCGTCCTGAGACCAAGTCCCAGCCGCGTATTGCTTTCGACCTCGAAAGACTAAGTCCCACTCCAGTCGGTTCGGTGGTCGGTAATAACAAAAGTTCCTTAAAGAACGGTTAAATCGTTATCTACATACGTCGAATAAACGACAATAGCGTTGAACGATCGAAATGGAACGATTAACCGTCGAAAAATAATTTCGAAAGTTT
>CALSEM010000113.1:0-19272 GCA_943735885.1 Stelis phaeoptera | reverse complement strand
GTTTTGGTGCACGAAACGCACGTTTTGCGTCAAAACTGTGCAAAAGCAGCGTTTTGGTGCACGAAACGCACGTTTTGCGTCAAAACTGTGCAAAACAGCGTTTTGGGGCACGAAACGCACGTTTTGCGTCAAAACTGTGCAAAAGCAGCGTTTTGGTGCACGAAACGCACGTTTTGCGTCAAAACTGTGCAAAAGCAGCGTTTTGGTGCACGAAACGCACGTTTTGCGTCAAAATTGTGCAAAACAGCGTTTTTGGGCACGAAACGCACGTTTTGCGTCAAAACTGTGCAAAAGCAGCGTTTTGGTGCACGAAACGCACGTTTTGCGTCAAAACTGTGCAAAAGCAGCGTTTTGGTGCACGAAACGCACGTTTTGCGTCAAAACTGTGCAAAACAGCGTTTTGGGGCACGAAACGCACGTTTTGCGTCAAAACTGTGCAAAAGCAGCGTCTTGGTGCACGAAACGCACGTTTTGCGTCAAAACTGTGCAAAAGCAGCGTTTTGGTGCACCAAACGCACGTTTTGCGTCAAAACTGTGCAAAAGCAGCGTTTTGGGGCACGAAACGCACGTTTTGCGTCAAAACTGTGCAAAAGCAGCGTTTTTGGTGCACGAAACGCACGTTTTGCGTCAAAACTGTGCAAAAGCAGCGTTCTGGTGCACGAAACGCACGTTTTGCGTGAAAAATGTGCAAAACAGCGTTTTGAGGCACGAAACGCACGTTTTGCGTCAAAACTGTGCAAAAGCAACGTTTTGGTGCACGAAACGCACGTTTTGCGTCAAAACTGTGCAAAACAGAGTTTAGGGGCACGAAACGCACGTTTTGCGTCAAAACTGTGCAAAAGCAGCGTTTTGGTGCACGAAACGCACGTTTTGCGTCAAAACTGTGCAAATGCAGCGTTTTGGTGCACGAAACGCACGTTTTGCGTCAGAACTGTGCAAAAGCAGCGTTTTGGTACACGAAACGCACGTTTTGCGTCAAAACTGTGCAAAACAGCGTTTTGGGGCACGAAACGCACGTTTTGCGTCAAAACTGTGCAAAAGCAGCGTTTTGGTGCACGAAACGCACGTTTTGCGTCCAAAACTGTGCAAAAGCAGCGTTTTGGGGCACGAAACGCACGTTTTGCGTCAAAAACTGTGTAAAACAGCGTTTTTGGCACGAAACGCACGTTTTGCGTCAAAACTGTGCAAAAGCAGCGTTTTCTTGCACGAACGCACGTTTTGCGTCAAAACTGCAAAAGCAGCGTTTTGCGTCAAAACTGTGCAAAAGCAGCGTTTTGGGGCACGAAACGCACGTTTTGCGTCAAAACTGTGCAAAAGCAGCGTTTTGGTGCACGAAACGCACGTTTGCGTTAAAACTGTGCAAAAGCAGCGTTTTGGTGCACGAAACGCACGTTTTGCGTCAAAACTGTGCAAAAGCAGCGTTTTCTTGCACGAAACGCACGTTTTGCGTCAAAACTGTGCAATAGCAGCGTTTTGGTGCACGAACGCACGTTTTGCGTCAAAACTGTGCAAAAGCAGCGTTTTGGGGCACGAAACGCACGTTTTGCGTCAAAACTGTGCAAAACAGCGTTTTGGGGCACGAAACGCACGTTCTGCGTCAAAACTGTGCAAAAGCAGCGTTTTGGGGCACGAAACGCACGTTTTGCGTCAAAACTGTGCAAAAGCAGCGTTTTGGCGCACGAAACGCACGTTTTGCGTCAAAACTGTGCAAAACAGCGTTTTCGGGCACGAAACGCACGTTTTGCGTCAAAACTGTGCAAAAGCAGCGTTTTGGGGCACGAAACGCACGTTTCGTTGCAAAAGCAGCGTTTTGGTGCACGAAACGCACGTTTTTCGTCAAAACTGTGCAAAAGCAGCGTTTTCCGGCACGAAACGCACGTTTTGCGTCAAAACTGTGCAAAAGCAGCGTTTTGGTGCACGAAACGCACGTTTTGCGTCAAAACTGTGCAAAAGCAGCGTTTTGGGGCACGAAACGCACGTTTCGTTGCAAAAGCAGCGTTTTGGTGCACGAAACGCACGTTTAGCGTCAAAACTGTGCAAAAGCAGCGTTTTGGTGCACGAAACGCACGTTTCGTTGCAAAAACAGCGTTTTGGTGCACGAAACGCACGTTTAGCGTCAAAACTGTGCAAAAGCAGCGTTTTGGGGCACGAAACGCACGTTTTGCGTCAAAACTGTGCAATAGCAGCGTTTTGGTGCACGAAACGCACGTTTTGCGTCAAAACTGTGCAAAAGCAGCGTTTTGGGGCACGAAACGCACGTTTTGCGTCAAAACTGTGCAAAAGCAGCGTTTTGGTGCACGAAACGCACGTTTTGCGTCAAAACTGTGAAAAAGCAGCGTTTTGGGGCACGAAACGCACGTTTTGCGTCAAAACTGTGCAAAAGCAGCGTTTTGGTGCACGAAACGCACGTTTCGTTGCAAAAGCAGCGTTTTGGTGCACGAAACGCACGATTAGCGTCAAAACTGTGCAAAAGCAGCGTTTTGGTTCACGAAACGCACGTTTAGCGTCAAAACTGTGCAAAAGCAGCGTTTTGGGGCACGAAACGCACGTTTCGTTGCAAAAGCAGCGTTTTGGTGCACGAAACGCACGTTTTGCGTCAAAACTGTGCAAAAGCAGCGTTTTGGGGCACGAAGCGCACGTTTTGCGTCAAAACTGTGCAAAAGCAGCGTTTTGGGGCACGAAACGCACGTTTTGCGTCAAAACTGTGCAAAAGCAGCGTTTTGGTGCACGAAACGCACGTTTTGCGTCAAAACTGTGCAAAAGCAGCGTTTTGGTGCACGAAACGCACGTTTTGCGTCAAAACTGTGCAAAACAGCGTTTTGGGGCACGAAACGCACGTTTTGCGTTAAAACTGTGCAAAAGCAGCGTTTTGAGGCACGAAACGCTCGTTTTGCGTCAAAACTGTGCAAAAGCAGCGTTTTGGGGCACGAAACGCACGTTTCGTTGCAAAAGCAGCGTTTTGGTGCACGAAACGCACGTTTTTCGTCAAAACTGTGCAAAAGCAGCGTTTTCCGGCACGAAACGCACGTTTTGCGTCAAAACTGTGCAAAAGCAGCGTTTTGGTGCACGAAACGCACGTTTTGCGTCAAAACTGTGCAAAAGCAGCGTTTTGGGGCACGAAACGCACGTTTCGTTGCAAAAGCAGCGTTTTGGTGCACGAAACGCACGTTTAGCGTCAAAACTGTGCAAAAGCAGCGTTTTGGTGCACGAAACGCACGTTTCGTTGCAAAAACAGCGTTTTGGTGCACGAAACGCACGTTTAGCGTCAAAACTGTGCAAAAGCAGCGTTTTGGGGCACGAAACGCACGTTTTGCGTCAAAACTGTGCAATAGCAGCGTTTTGGTGCACGAAACGCACGTTTTGCGTCAAAACTGTGCAAAAGCAGCGTTTTGGGGCACGAAACGCACGTTTTGCGTCAAAACTGTGCAAAAGCAGCGTTTTGGTGCACGAAACGCACGTTTTGCGTCAAAACTGTGAAAAAGCAGCGTTTTGGGGCACGAAACGCACGTTTTGCGTCAAAACTGTGCAAAAGCAGCGTTTTGGTGCACGAAACGCACGTTTCGTTGCAAAAGCAGCGTTTTGGTGCACGAAACGCACGATTAGCGTCAAAACTGTGCAAAAGCAGCGTTTTGGTTCACGAAACGCACGTTTAGCGTCAAAACTGTGCAAAAGCAGCGTTTTGGGGCACGAAACGCACGTTTCGTTGCAAAAGCAGCGTTTTGGTGCACGAAACGCACGTTTTGCGTCAAAACTGTGCAAAAGCAGCGTTTTGGGGCACGAAGCGCACGTTTTGCGTCAAAACTGTGCAAAAGCAGCGTTTTGGGGCACGAAACGCACGTTTTGCGTCAAAACTGTGCAAAAGCAGCGTTTTGGTGCACGAAACGCACGTTTTGCGTCAAAACTGTGCAAAAGCAGCGTTTTGGTGCACGAAACGCACGTTTTGCGTCAAAACTGTGCAAAACAGCGTTTTGGGGCACGAAACGCACGTTTTGCGTTAAAACTGTGCAAAAGCAGCGTTTTGAGGCACGAAACGCTCGTTTTGCGTCAAAACTGTGCAAAAGCAGCGTTTTGGGGCACGAAACGCACGTTTCGTTGCAAAAGCAGCGTTTTGGTGCACGAAACGCACGTTTTTCGTCAAAACTGTGCAAAAGCAGCGTTTTCCGGCACGAAACGCACGTTTTGCGTCAAAACTGTGCAAAAGCAGCGTTTTGGTGCACGAAACGCACGTTTTGCGTCAAAACTGTGCAAAAGCAGCGTTTTGGGGCACGAAACGCACGTTTCGTTGCAAAAGCAGCGTTTTGGTGCACGAAACGCACGTTTAGCGTCAAAACTGTGCAAAAGCAGCGTTTTGGTGCACGAAACGCACGTTTCGTTGCAAAAACAGCGTTTTGGTGCACGAAACGCACGTTTAGCGTCAAAACTGTGCAAAAGCAGCGTTTTGGGGCACGAAACGCACGTTTTGCGTCAAAACTGTGCAATAGCAGCGTTTTGGTGCACGAAACGCACGTTTTGCGTCAAAACTGTGCAAAAGCAGCGTTTTGGGGCACGAAACGCACGTTTTGCGTCAAAACTGTGCAAAAGCAGCGTTTTGGTGCACGAAACGCACGTTTTGCGTCAAAACTGTGAAAAAGCAGCGTTTTGGGGCACGAAACGCACGTTTTGCGTCAAAACTGTGCAAAAGCAGCGTTTTGGTGCACGAAACGCACGTTTCGTTGCAAAAGCAGCGTTTTGGTGCACGAAACGCACGATTAGCGTCAAAACTGTGCAAAAGCAGCGTTTTGGTTCACGAAACGCACGTTTAGCGTCAAAACTGTGCAAAAGCAGCGTTTTGGGGCACGAAACGCACGTTTCGTTGCAAAAGCAGCGTTTTGGTGCACGAAACGCACGTTTTGCGTCAAAACTGTGCAAAAGCAGCGTTTTGGGGCACGAAGCGCACGTTTTGCGTCAAAACTGTGCAAAAGCAGCGTTTTGGGGCACGAAACGCACGTTTTGCGTCAAAACTGTGCAAAAGCAGCGTTTTGGTGCACGAAACGCACGTTTTGCGTCAAAACTGTGCAAAAGCAGCGTTTTGGTGCACGAAACGCACGTTTTGCGTCAAAACTGTGCAAAACAGCGTTTTGGGGCACGAAACGCACGTTTTGCGTTAAAACTGTGCAAAAGCAGCGTTTTGAGGCACGAAACGCTCGTTTCGCGTCAAAACTGTGCAAAAGCAGCGTTTTGGTGCACGAAACGCACGTTTTGCGTCAAAACTGTGCAAAACAGCGTTTTGGGGCACGAAACGCACGTTTTGCGTCAAAACTGTGCAAAAGCAGCGTTTTGGTGCACGAAACGCACGTTTCGTTGCAAAAGCAGCGTTTTGGTGCACGAAACGCACGATTAGCGTCAAAACTGTGCAAAAGCAGCGTTTTGGTGCACGAAACGCACGTTTTGCGTCAAAACTGTGCAAAAGCAGCGTTTTGGGGCACGAAACGCACGTTTTGCGTCAAAACTGTGCAAAAGCAGCGTTTTGGTGCACGAAACGCACGTTTCGTTGCAAAAGCAGCGTTTTGGTGCACGAAACGCACGTTTAGCGTCAAAACTGTGCAAAAGCAGTGTTTTGGTGCACGAAACGCACGTTTAGCGTCAAAACTGTGCAAAAGCAGCGTTTTGGGGCACGAAACGCACGTTTCGTTGCAAAAGCAGCGTTTTGGTGCACGAAACGCACGTTTAGCGTCAAAACTGTGCAAAAGCAGCGTTTTGGTGCACGAAACGCACGTTTAGCGTCAAAACTGTGCAAAAGCAGCGTTTTGGGGCACGAAACGCACGTTTTGCGTCAAAACTGTGCAATAGCAGCGTTTTGGTGCACGAAACGCACGTTTTGCGTCAAAACTGTGCAAAAGCAGCGTTTTTTGGCACGAAACGCACGTTTCGTTGCAAAAGCAGCGTTTTGGTGCACGAAACGCACGTTTAGCGTCAAAACTGTGCAAAAGCAGCGTTTTGGCGCACGAAACGCACGTTTTGCGTCAAAACTGTGCAAAACAGCGTTTTCGGGCACGAAACGCACGTTTTGCGTCAAAACTGTGCAAAAGCAGCGTTTTGGGGCACGAAACGCACGTTTTGCGTCAAAACTGTGCAAAAGCAGCGTTTTGGGGCACGAAACGCACGTTTCGTTGCAAAAGCAGCGTTTTGGTGCACGAAACGCACGTTTAGCGTCAAAACTGTGCAAAAGCAGCGTTTTGGGGCACGAAACGCACGTTTTGCGTCAAAACTGTGCAAAAGCAGCGTTTTGGTGCACGAAACGCACGTTTTCCGTCAAAACTGTGCAAAAGCAGCGTTTTGGGGCACGAAACGCACGTTTTGCGTCAAAACTGTGCAAAAGCAGCGTTTTGGGGCACGAAACGCACGTTTCGTTGCAAAAGCAGCGTTTTGGTGCACGAAACGCACGTTTAGCGTCAAAACTGTGCAAAAGCAGCGTTTTGGGGCACGAAACGCACGTTTTGCGTCAAAACTGTGCAAAAGCAGCGTTTTGGTGCACGAAACGCACGTTTTCCGTCAAAACTGTGCAAAAGCAGCGTTTTGGGGCACGAAACGCACGTTTCGTTGCAAAAGCAGCGTTTTGGTGCACGAAACGCACGTTTAGCGTCAAAATGTAACATTTCGGCCTCTTACCCTGCGCACACATATTTTTTCGCGCTAACTTCCAGATAGTTTTGCACTTACCAGCGATAAGTTACCGATAGTCGGTAACCTGATACCTCTTATCACCAGTCGATAAATTACCGACCCAGTAAATTACCTCCTATCGATAAACTCAATTTCTACCTTTACCGACCGATGATAAGTTATCAACTTACCACCAGTCGATAAGTTACCCACTTAAAATTTACCTACAATAGAATCCTAACCTTACCAACCGATGGTAAAATACCATCGGCCGGTAAGTTGCCATCAATCGATAAGTTACCATCAGTCGATGAGTTACCATCAGTCGGTATATTACCAACCAAATTACCGACCTCTCATGTGCAACCGATTACCTATAGTCGATAAGTTACCGACACCGCATAAAAACAATACTTAATATTATTATTACTATACTTACCTTTAACCTACGTCGATTGTCATTAGTTATAACCTGAAATTCATCGATATATTGCCAACCGTCGATAACTGACCACCGAGGGTCACTTACCGACCGTTGATTATCATATACGTATACGTACATATATACTTCATATACCTATGTTCTATTATCCAAGTTAATATCTACCAATCATGTATTACTACTTCATATATACATATATATACGTATATCAGCTTCCGACATAAATCGGATTACCTTCAGCAATTAATTTGAGCACCACTGCGAATGGAGAACCTCTAAAAGAAACCGTTAATTGTTCTCACGCATGGTCAGCGGTATTAACAACATTAATACCGACCGGATGCTGACCTAGCGTCTGGAGATAAGCGATAAGCGGAACGCTGACCGAAACCCAGCACCGCGTACGTGACGATAACGATATTCTGTTAATACAAATAGAGGGCCCGCGGACCCTCTCGACACAGTCTGACTTCAGCATTCAACGAGTCTACGTCGCGCTACGCAAGTCACAGTCTGACTTCAGCAACCTACCTGTGCACATCGCGCTACGCAAGTCACAGTCCGTCTACAGTATTCATCGAGTCTACATCGCGCTTCAAAGTTATAGTTATACAAGTTCTTCATTCAAGTGTTCTTCGATATAGTTACCTTTGTGCCATTCACGTAAGCTAATCAATCTTTATTCAAATATATTTATTGTTGCTATTATTATATTGTGTCTTTCCTTGTGCTCCTCCTTTATCCTCTATTAACTTCAACGGTATATTAAATCCTGTGACAACTGGAATATCCACGGTGTTTCTTGACGACGACCAAGTGTTTACTTTATTATTATTATACAACATTCATATTCGCCAGTATTGCAAGACCTCGTTCTCGTTCTTTTAGCTGCGTAAACCAGGGAAGCGACCACAAAAGGGACGCTCTCGAGACAGTTCTCGACTGTAACTCTACGAGTTGGACAGTACCATCAGGGAAGCGATCACAAAAGAGACGCTCTCGTAATAGGATGAACGGGAAACAGGTATGTAAACTGGCTTTTCTTTAAGATTACCTTTATTTATATCAAGAGTGTACAATCACTTTCCACTTGGTCTGATAGTCAACATCGCACTCTGGACGCACCAGAGTCAAGCGTCTCAACCGGAAGACACGACGTTGCGGTACCAAGCACCGCGCACGGCTGGCCTTTCGACAGCGCCTGCGCGAACTGCAAGCGGAACTAGCCGAACAACTGCCTAGTTCCTCCAATAATCCAGGCGAGCCATCCTACTCTCCTCTGTCCGAGGCATCTACTATCATCCTAGACAACGACCTAGACGTCGAAGCGATCAACATATTACAATCGCCATCGCCGCCTCCTGTTGCTCGCGCCCCGTCGCCGCCGTCTCTTATTCGTATACCGTCTCCGATCCCTATTGTGCGCGAATCATCGCCACCTTTCTATTCTCGTTCCCCTTCTCCGTACTACGACCTCCGTACTCCATCGCCGCTGGAGGAAATAGATACGGACCAAGCAGTCAAGGTTGCGTGCCACGAAGAGATACCAACCGACCTATTAAACATCTTTGTTAATAACACTGAAAATATACAGAATAATTTCATTCCTGCCCCTCTCTATAATTGGTGTTCCGAATTGTATGACTTCTACAACCAATCAGAATAAACCTTTGATTTTCGTTTACATCACTCTTCATTTTCTATTTACTGCTCATATCCTAGCCCTAACTGGGTCTCGAAGTCTGTAGGTGCGTGTAAGCGTGCGCCAGACCCCTCGCTGACCCGGCGGACCCACCTAAAATAAAGAATCATACATTAGTAGTACTACCATCTCAGCTTACCACCCGTCGGTCATTTACCCACCGTCGGTAAAACAGTAATCTCGGTTTACCATTCATCGGTCACTTACCTACCGTCGGTAAAACACAAGTTACCGGCCGTCGGTAATACCAACTGTCGATAACCTCTTCGCCGATAAAGCAGAATTCGGCCAAATTCTCGAGATTCTCCCTCCTTTTCCCGGACCGTTCCACCGAGCCGCTCCGGTGACCGGTTCGTAACAGATTTAAATTGGTGACAGCGGTGGGATCCGCAAAATTTCCAAAGGGTTAAACCCCATACTCTACCATTTCTTACTAATATATTTATTCTTTTATGAGCAATGTCTAAGCATCAAGGAGTTAGCACCAGGTCTGGAAGCACACCAGACCCCACGATGGAAGAATTACATGCAATGGCCGAACAGTTGGCCCAAAAGGAACGCAGGCTGCGAGAACAAGAGCAGCGAACAGAGCAAGAACGCCAAGCATTAGAGAAACGCCTGAACGACAGGCAAGCGCTAATCGACCAAGAACACGAAGACTTTGAAAGAGAACGAGCCCAATTAATAAAAGAACACGACCGTCTTGAAGCCATGGTTGCAAACTTAGTATCAGAGGTCCGAGAACTCCGCACCCGACCGTCAGACTGTCATCACATAACCTCTCAACACGTAGACTCAGAAACAAATACACGTCGGGAAGAGATGGCGGACCCTTTACCTGCCAATTCGCATACGTCAAACGACAGCCACACAGCAGGAATCCACAAAAGAGTGAAAGAAGCCGCTGACGGCATTCAGAATTTTGACGGCAACAGAAACAGTGTAGTGCCGTTTTGTGAATCGTGTTTCCGTGCGCGTGATTACCTACCTGCCAGTGATGAACCGTTATTAGTGCGCACGATTCTAAATAAGCTTAGGGGACCTGCATACAGAATAATAGGGCGATCAACATTCACCACGGTGAACCAATTGTGTGACAAAATCCGGAAACTATTCTCACCATTCCGTAGTGCTAATTATTATCGTGGCGAACTCAGCCGCACATTTCAAACTCACATCCAATCAGTTCTGGAATTCGCCATCAGAATCCAGGAGCTTCGCGATCTGATCGCCGACGGCGACAAGCAACGCTACGGAACATTAGACGCGCGCGCAGAATATGAGATCCAGAAGGAAGCTTCAGAGGCCTTCGTGCAAGGACTCTTGCCCGAAATCGCAACTCGCTTGCGGATAGAAGGCTACGACACGCTGGACGATGCCATAGAAAGGGCAATCCGTCTACACACAGACATCCAAGACGAACAAGCGCGTTACCACCGATCACACAATTCCAACAACGATAGGAATTCGAAATTCCGGAGTTACGAACAAGACTCCAGACAACGCCCGTACCCTCCGCGGACAGGAGGATTTCGCCAAGACAGGCCCCGATATAGCGAACAGCCTCGCAACGATTACAGAAGATTCAACGAACAACCTCGCAACAACAACTCCTACAGGAGATCGAATGAAAATAATTCAGGCCGTAACGACAGATACTACGGCGAACCTAATACTAATTTCAAGCAACCTAGCTACGCAGATACCACGCGAGGTCCACCTCCTAAGCAGTGCAGATACTGCAAGACCCCTGGCCACACGATCGAAGAATGTCGCAAGCTACAAGCCAGGAAGGAATACGAAAGAAACGCGCAACAGTTGGGAAACCAGGCCGGCCCGTCGCCGAACCGCGCGGGACAGGGCCAATCAAACCCAAATCGCGGAACATACACAGTATCGAAGGGACCAGACAAGAAGTCCCCGAAACCAGAGAAACCGTCGACCAAGGAAACGGAAGCCGAAGAAGAGGAAGACGACGCTCTCCTCCAGGAAGAGGGAATGCTAAATCCCTTATTCGAACTGTAAACATTAACAAAACCAACATCGACACGGTACCTTCCATCAAGATAAGCACGCCTGATACTACACGGACCGCACATTTTATGATAGACTCTGGCGCAGAGATCAATTTAATTAAGCGTTCAGCTCTTCAACCTACACTCAACCTCGACACCAGCGAGTGCCCATCCCTTAGGGGAATAGGCCATGGGTTAGCCCCGACGCAAGGACGAGTGTTGATCCGCATCCTCGGGTATCCAGTCCCATTCTACATAGTCGATAACGACTTCAATATTCCACACGATGGAATCCTAGGAGCTGAATTTCTTCACAATCATTCTGCCAAGGTAGATTACGCCAGAAAACTTGTCAAATGGAACGAATGGAACATACCATTCTACACCCGTAAAACAATTACTCTAAAGAACAGGTCCGTCACTCCAGTGAATCTCTTCGTAGTACACCCGAATCAGGAAACGGGGTACATAGAATTACACACCGTTAAGAAAGGTGTCTTTTTTGGAAAATGCGCCGTTACCAATAACAATGGACGAGCGTACATTAAGTGCTACAATCTAACCGCGAAGGACGAAACCATAGAGGTACCAGTCGTCGAATCAATTCCGTATCAAACCTTGGACGACGTCCAATCAGCAAAAATCAACGCAAGCCGTATAAACTCGGATACAGAGCCTAGCAGGCCAGACAAAGTAATAGAACTTCTACGTCTCGATCACTTAAATTCAGAAGAAAGGAAACATGTGGTGAACCTAGTAAGAGAATATCAAGACTGTTTTCATCTCCCCGGAGAACAACTTACATGCGCAAAGGGCGTAACACATAGAATCGAAACCACAGATAATATGCCAATCAATTCCAAACAATATAGGTTCCCTCAAGTACACAAAGAAGAAATTAACAGACAAATTGAAGAATTACTAAAGGATGGAATAGTAAGACCATCGATGTCTCCGTACAATTCCCCGATCTGGATTGTACCCAAGAAGCCAGACTCATCAGGCAAAAAGCGATGGAGAGTCGTAATCGATTTCCGGAACCTGAACGAGAAAACTATAGGCGACGCCTATCCGCTCCCAAATATCACGGAGATTTTAGACCAAGTTGGCGGAGCAAAATATTTCAGTGTATTGGACTTAGCATCAGGCTTCCACCAGATCCCTATGGAAGAAAGGGACGCACCTAAGACAGCATTCTCAACCCCCTACGGTCATTTTGAATTCACAAGGATGCCCTTTGGTCTGAAGAACGCCCCGGCGACATTCCAAAGGCACATGAATAATCTTTTATCAGGATTACAAGGTTGGGAACTATTTATCTATATGGATGACTTTGTGATTTACGCGTCATCTCTACAAGAACACCAAATTAAATTCAGGAAGTTAATGAACAGACTAAAGGACGGAAACGTCAAACTCCAACCTGATAAATGCGAATTTCTACGAAAAGAGGTCGCATATCTTGGCCACATTCTAAGCGAAGAAGGTGTGAGACCAGATCCTAAGAAGCTGGACGTAGTTAAGAAATTTCCAATACCCAAAAGTCCTAAACAAATTAAACAATTCCTTGGACTCTCCGGATATTATCGACGCTTCATCCATAATTATTCGAAAACGGCAAAACCAATGACCGATCTGCTAAAGAAAAACAAACCTTTTGTATGGACAGAAAATCAACAAAGGGCCTTCGAAACATTACGAGATGCCCTATGCAAGGAACCAATCCTCCAGTTTCCAGATTTCACTAAAGAGTTCATACTAACCACGGACGCATCCGGTTATGCCATAGGAGGCATATTAAGCCAAGGCGAGTTGGGAAAAGATCTACCCATCGCATACACCTCAAGGATTCTCAACCCACACGAACAGAAATATTCAACTATAGAAAAGGAGTGTTTAGCCGTCATTTACAGCATTAACCATTTCAGACCATATTTATACGGACGGAAGTTCAAGATAATCACTGATCACAAGCCTCTGGTGTGGCTGAATAACATCAAAGACCCAACGTCTCGCCTTTGGAAATGGAAACTGAAACTCGCAGAATACGAATATGAGATCGTCTATCGACAAGGAACGACGAATCTTAACGCGGATGCCTTATCGCGCAACCCTCCGAATCCTCAAATACTACCTATCAACACATCCTCATCCGACGAAGATGTCCTCTACACACCCAGTGTCCTACCGACACCTCCAAATCCGCGTCCGGAGCTCACGCTTGACCCAAAGAAGAGGAAGCGTACAGAATCGATAACAGCCTTGGAACCACCGGAAAAAGAACCGCGACAAGACGAAGCTCCGAGACCTTCCACGTCAGGTGAAGCAGAACCTCCCTCAACCTACAACCAAACGTTCGATGCCGACTTAGAGCACGACGACGAAGACGATGACCAGTCGGAAGATACCGACACCTCGTCCGACACAGAGGATGAGCCAATATTCGATGCCTCGCCGCGATTCGAATTTCTGAAAATCAATCGCACTAAGGAGCCTCTAGCGATCCAGAAGGATAATCTGGTCGTATTTCTAACCTACCAAGGCACGCCAGTGTGCGAAGGCGCAAAAGAGCTACAGGCGTCAGGATTACTTCCTAACCCTGCCGAACTCCATCCAGAAACTCCTAACGTCAAGACCCTTGACAAACATTTCCTTATATCAATTCCGATACAGGAAAGGCCCACGGCACCTGTAAACACGGGACAAATGCTCACTGCATTAAGAATCATCAAGTCCGTATTGGACGAACTTGGACTCAAGAGCTTCTCCGTCAGAGAAACACACCCTCTCGGTGATGTTTCATGGCATTTCTTCGACAAAAGGCTAAGAGAGCTATTCAAAGATTATCGTATCACAATTACTTATTGCACGAGCGTAGTCCAAATTCCCCCAATAGAGGAAAGATCAAAAATAATTGCCGACGTTCACAATTCAGTGATAAACGGACACAAAGGTGTTACCAAAACACTGAATAGAATTCGAGAAAGATACATATGGCCCAATATGAGGACTCAGGTCCAAGATTTCATACGATCATGTAAAACATGTCAGCTTAAAAAACTAACGCGAGTAAAAACAAGGCAACCCATGGTAGTGACCGACACACCTGGTCGAGCCTTTGACAAAGTTGCTATCGATATAATGGGCCCACTTCCGAGAACGTCTGAGGGTAACATGTATATACTCACTATGCAAGATCTATTAACTAAGTATTCTATTGCAACGCCTCTTAAAAATACTAATTCAATTACTATTGCAGAAGAAGTTCTGAAGCGACTAATATGCACCTTTGGAGCGCCAAGAGCCATACTTACGGACCAAGGGTCCAATTTGATATCTTCCATTATGAAACATTTGGCAAAGAGATTCAATATCAAACATTACAAAACTACGGCCTATCGGCCCCAATCGAACGGCTCTCTCGAAAGGTCGCATCACGTCCTATCAGAATACCTAAAGATTCAAACCGACAAAGGCAAAGAATGGGATACCTGGTTAGATCTCGCGATGTTGTCTTATAATACTAGTATCCACGAAGGTACTCATTACACGCCGCACGAATTAGTATTCGGTAAAACAGCGCGCATTCCTAGCTCAGAACCGGAGCTAGATAATCAGATAGAGATAACGTACTTCGAATATTTAAATAATCTGTTTGATACTTTAAACGAGATCCAGGACAGAGCACGCCAGAACTTGATACTAGCCAAACAGAGATCAAAGAGATATTACGATGCCAGATTGAATGTTCAAGAATTTCAAGTAGGTGATTGGGTCTATATATTAAAGGAACCCACCACCAAATTAGATAACCAGTATCATGGCCCGTATCAGGTCCTGGAAGTCCTGCCATTATCTAACCTTAGAATAAGAATTAAAGATAAGGATAAAATAATTCATGCGAACAAATGTAAACTAGCCAAATAAGTTCCTTTCCAACAGGATGCACCCTCGCTTCGCAGTCATCCTGCCTCTTCTACTACGCATCGCAGAGGGTCTCATCGGTTACGACTGTGGAGGACCCACGATGAACCATACAACCGTTTCACTCCTCGACCTGGAGGAATGCCGTCCCCCAGGACCAAAGATCAGCACCACCACTACCTACATACAGCTCCTACAGATAGCCGAGTACGATTATACGCCCACCATCCAATGCCAAATCAACATCAGAAGGATAGTGAACTATTGCGGAATGCATTCGCATCTGTCAGCCGTCCAAAACGGACTGGCTGAATACTTACACGAAACAAGTCACGAAGCCTGCCGCCGCCTACACGAGGAAGGAATATTGTCACTAGGCACAGACGTCATCACTGGAGTTTCGCCTAATACCACTACATATCGCTCGATAACATTAGCCGGTTCCGTAGGACCAGACGGAACCTGCTCCGGAACAACATACTCCGACCCGTACGGTACGTGGTCGAACGTATTCGTACAAGCAACACTCGACATCAAACTCAAAAGCCAGATGGCTCGAGTCAAAATCAACTCTGGAAAAATCATTCTACCCTCCGGAACGACTTGCGAAGTCTCTCGGATGTCCTGCATCGACTCCGACGCAGGATACACCTTTTGGAATCTGATACCGACCGACAGTTGCGAACTACGGTCCTACGATGTGTTGTACGAGGGACCTGCCGACAAGACCCAAGAAGAATCTGCAACCGTCCAACATCCTACCATCTACAGCCTCACGACGAGCGAAGTCACTTTCGCCTTGACAAAGACAGGAGACCACCACAAATGCGGTTACTCCATTGTCACCACCGAACACCCAAGGCTTTTCATCATTGAGACGCGTGCCGGCAGCCCCGTCATTCAAAGGAAACCGATCCCGATTGACAATCTGGACATATTTACGTACATCAACTCTAAATTCATCTACGTGGAAAAACACATCCGTAGTCAACTGACGTCACTCTACCACAACATCATCTTACAAAAGTGTGAAGCGGAAAAACAAATTCTCCGCAACGCTCTCTCGCTAGTAACGCTAGTTCCCGAAGAATTCGCTTACATAGTCACCAAACAGCCAGGTTACATCGCTGTTAATTCTGGAGAAGTTATACACATACTGCAATGCATACCTTTAGTCGTAAAGGTCAGAAAGACCGAAGATTGCTTCAACGAACTCCCAGTGACCCACAACAACCAGAGCTACTTTCTTACACCTAAGACGCGAATCTTGACGAGATTCGGCACTAAGAAACAGTGCAATCCACTCCTACCTACGATCTATAAGGTAGACAATCAATGGATAAAGCTTACGCCTGCAGTGGCGATAGCCGACACACCACAGAAGACAAAGCCAATATCACAACTGAATTGGCAATACCTCACTCCTACCTCATTGGCGACCAGCGGACTCTACTCCCAGGCAGAACTCGACAGGTTAAGGGACCACATTATGTTCCCTGCAGAGAAACCAGCCGTTGTTAACGAGATAGCCAGAAACGCTGCAACCTCCGGAGAAACGAACTCTGTATCGTTCGCCGGATTTCTGGACGAACACGCATTGGAAACAATCGCAAAATCCACCATCAACAAGTGGTGGAACGGATTCATAGAGTTCGGCTCTATCAGCGCCGCTCTATTAGCAATCTTCCTTATCATAAGAATCATCAAGGGCATAATCAGTATTCTTATAAATGGCTACACGCTTCATTCCGTCTACGGCTGTGGACTACATGTGATTGGAGCTTTCTGTTCATCGATTACTCACCTGCTGATCCATCTAAAACGTGAGTCTAAATCCACGGCAGACTCACCCTCCGACGACCCAGAAGCTGATCCTGGACTCGCCGGACCATCATCCAAATCAACCCGACTTCAAACTCTTAGAGACTACTGCAAGGAGTGAAGTGAAACGTGCGATTCGAAAGACACTAGTGAAACCAAGACATTGTTCACGTGACACAAAATAAATTTTGGACGTTTAGCCCAAAATTTATTTCACCAAGGGGGGAGGTGTAACATTTCGGCCTCTTACCCTGCGCACACATATTTTTTCGCGCTAACTTCCAGATAGTTTTGCACTTACCAGCGATAAGTTACCGATAGTCGGTAACCTGATACCTCTTATCACCAGTCGATAAATTACCGACCCAGTAAATTACCTCCTATCGATAAACTCAATTTCTACCTTTACCGACCGATGATAAGTTATCAACTTACCACCAGTCGATAAGTTACCCACTTAAAATTTACCTACAATAGAATCCTAACCTTACCAACCGATGGTAAAATACCATCGGCCGGTAAGTTGCCATCAATCGATAAGTTACCATCAGTCGATGAGTTACCATCAGTCGGTATATTACCAACCAAATTACCGACCTCTCATGTGCAACCGATTACCTATAGTCGATAAGTTACCGACACCGCATAAAAACAATACTTAATATTATTATTACTATACTTACCTTTAACCTACGTCGATTGTCATTAGTTATAACCTGAAATTCATCGATATATTGCCAACCGTCGATAACTGACCACCGAGGGTCACTTACCGACCGTTGATTATCATATACGTATACGTACATATATACTTCATATACCTATGTTCTATTATCCAAGTTAATATCTACCAATCATGTATTACTACTTCATATATACATATATATACGTATATCAGCTTCCGACATAAATCGGATTACCTTCAGCAATTAATTTGAGCACCACTGCGAATGGAGAACCTCTAAAAGAAACCGTTAATTGTTCTCACGCATGGTCAGCGGTATTAACAACATTAATACCGACCGGATGCTGACCTAGCGTCTGGAGATAAGCGATAAGCGGAACGCTGACCGAAACCCAGCACCGCGTACGTGACGATAACGATATTCTGTTAATACAAATAGAGGGCCCGCGGACCCTCTCGACACAGTCTGACTTCAGCATTCAACGAGTCTACGTCGCGCTACGCAAGTCACAGTCTGACTTCAGCAACCTACCTGTGCACATCGCGCTACGCAAGTCACAGTCCGTCTACAGTATTCATCGAGTCTACATCGCGCTTCAAAGTTATAGTTATACAAGTTCTTCATTCAAGTGTTCTTCGATATAGTTACCTTTGTGCCATTCACGTAAGCTAATCAATCTTTATTCAAATATATTTATTGTTGCTATTATTATATTGTGTCTTTCCTTGTGCTCCTCCTTTATCCTCTATTAACTTCAACGGTATATTAAATCCTGTGACAACTGGAATATCCACGGTGTTTCTTGACGACGACCAAGTGTTTACTTTATTATTATTATACAACATTCATATTCGCCAGTATTGCAAGACCTCGTTCTCGTTCTTTTAGCTGCGTAAACCAGGGAAGCGACCACAAAAGGGACGCTCTCGAGACAGTTCTCGACTGTAACTCTACGAGTTGGACAGTACCATCAGGGAAGCGATCACAAAAGAGACGCTCTCGTAATAGGATGAACGGGAAACAGGTATGTAAACTGGCTTTTCTTTAAGATTACCTTTATTTATATCAAGAGTGTACAATCACTTTCCACTTGGTCTGATAGTCAACATCGCACTCTGGACGCACCAGAGTCAAGCGTCTCAACCGGAAGACACGACGTTGCGGTACCAAGCACCGCGCACGGCTGGCCTTTCGACAGCGCCTGCGCGAACTGCAAGCGGAACTAGCCGAACAACTGCCTAGTTCCTCCAATAATCCAGGCGAGCCATCCTACTCTCCTCTGTCCGAGGCATCTACTATCATCCTAGACAACGACCTAGACGTCGAAGCGATCAACATATTACAATCGCCATCGCCGCCTCCTGTTGCTCGCGCCCCGTCGCCGCCGTCTCTTATTCGTATACCGTCTCCGATCCCTATTGTGCGCGAATCATCGCCACCTTTCTATTCTCGTTCCCCTTCTCCGTACTACGACCTCCGTACTCCATCGCCGCTGGAGGAAATAGATACGGACCAAGCAGTCAAGGTTGCGTGCCACGAAGAGATACCAACCGACCTATTAAACATCTTTGTTAATAACACTGAAAATATACAGAATAATTTCATTCCTGCCCCTCTCTATAATTGGTGTTCCGAATTGTATGACTTCTACAACCAATCAGAATAAACCTTTGATTTTCGTTTACATCACTCTTCATTTTCTATTTACTGCTCATATCCTAGCCCTAACTGGGTCTCGAAGTCTGTAGGTGCGTGTAAGCGTGCGCCAGACCCCTCGCTGACCCGGCGGACCCACCTAAAATAAAGAATCATACATTAGTAGTACTACCATCTCAGCTTACCACCCGTCGGTCATTTACCCACCGTCGGTAAAACAGTAATCTCGGTTTACCATTCATCGGTCACTTACCTACCGTCGGTAAAACACAAGTTACCGGCCGTCGGTAATACCAACTGTCGATAACCTCTTCGCCGATAAAGCAGAATTCGGCCAAATTCTCGAGATTCTCCCTCCTTTTCCCGGACCGTTCCACCGAGCCG
>CALSEM010000112.1:0-56768 GCA_943735885.1 Stelis phaeoptera | reverse complement strand
ACGTGCGTTTCGTGCCCCAAAACGCTGCTTTTGCACAGTTTTGACGCAAAACGTGCGTTTCGTGCACCAAAACGCTGTTTTTGCACAGTTTTGACGCAAAACGTGCGTTTCGTGCCCCAAAACGCTGTCTTGCACAGTTTTGACGCAAAACGTGCGTTTCGTGCCCCAAAACGCTGTTTTGCACAGTTTTAACGCAAAACGTGCGTTTCGTGCACCAAAACGCTGCTTTTGCACAGTTTTGACGCAAAACGTGCGTTTCGTGACCCAAAACGCTGTTTTGCACAGTTTTGACGCAAAACGTGCGTTTCATGCACCAAAACGCTGCTTTTGCACAGTTTTGACGCTAAACGTGCGTTTCGTGCACCAAAACGCTGCTTTTGCAACGAAACGTGCGTTTCGTGCCCCAAAACGCTGCTTTTGCACAGTTTTAACGCAAAACGTGCGTTTCGTGCCCCAAAACGCTGTTTTGCACAGTTTTGACGCAAAACGTGCGTTTCGTGCCCCAAAACGCTGCTTTTGCACAGTTTTGACGCTAAACGTGCGCTTCGTGCACCAAAACGCTGCTTTTGCACAGTTTTGACGCTAAACGTGCGTTTCGTGCACCAAAACGCTGCTTTTGCAAGGAAACGTGCGTTTCGTGCCCCAAAACGCTGCTTTTGCACAGTTTTGACGCTAAACGTGCGTTTCGTGCACCAAAACGCTGCTTTTGCAACGAAACGTGCGTTTCGTGCACCAAAACGCTGCTTTTGCACAGTTTTGACGCTAAACGTGCGTTTCGTGCACCAAAACGCTGCTTTTGCACAGTTTTGACGCAAAACGTGCGTTTCGTGCACCAAAACGCTGCTTTTGCACAGTTTTGACGCAAAACGTGGGTTTCGTGCCCCAAAACGCTGCTTTTGCACAGTTTTGACGCTAAACGTGCGTTTCGTGCACCAAAACGCTGCTTTTGCACAGTTTTGACGCAAAACGTGCGTTTCGTGACCCAAAACGCTGTTTTGCACAGTTTTGACGCAAAACGTGCGTTTCGTGCACCAAAACGCTGCTTTTGCACAGTTTTGACGCAAAACGTGCGTTTCGTGCACCAAAACGCTGCTTTTGCAACGAAACGTGCGTTTCGTGCCCCAAAACGCTGCTTTTGCACAGTTTTGACGCAAAACGTGCGTTTCGTGCACCAAAACGCTGCTTTTGCACAGTTTTAACGCAAAACGTGCGTTTCGTGCCCCAAAACGCTGTTTTGCACAGTTTTGACGCAAAACGTGCGTTTCGTGCCCCAAAACGCTGCTTTTGCACAGTTTTGACGCTAAACGTGCGTTTCGTGCACCAAAACGCTGCTTTTGCACAGTTTTGACGCTAAACGTGCGTTTCGTGCACCAAAACGCTGCTTTTGCAACGAAACGTGCGTTTCGTGCACCAAAACGCTGCTTTTGCACAGTTTTGACGCTAAACGTGCGTTTCGTGCACCAAAACGCTGCTTTTGCACAGTTTTGACGCAAAACGTGCGTTTCGTGCACCAAAACGCTGCTTTTGCACAGTTTTGACGCAAAACGTGCGTTTCGTGACCCAAAACGCTGTTTTGCACAGTTTTGACGCAAAACGTGCGTTTCGTGCACCAAAACGCTGCTTTTGCACAGTTTTGACGCAAAACGTGCGTTTCGTGCCCCAAAACGCTGCTTTTGCGCAGTTTTGACGCTAAACGTGCGTTTCGTGCACCAAAACGCTGCTTTTGCACAGTTTTGACGCTAAACGTGCGTTTCGTGCACCAAAACGCTGCTTTTGCAACGAAACGTGCGTTTCATGCCCCAAAACGCTGCTTTTGCACAGTTTTGACGCAAAACGTGCGTTTCGTGCACCAAAACGCTGCTTTTGCACAGTTTTGACGCTAAACGTGCGTTTCGTGCACCAAAACGCTGCTTTTGCACAGTTTTGACGCTAAACGTGCGTTTCGTGCACCAAAACGCTGCTTTTGCACAGTTTTGACGCTAAACGTGCGTTTAGTGCACCAAACCGCTGCTTTTGCTCAGTTTTAACGCAAAACGTGCGTTTCGTGCCCCAAAACGCAGTTTTGCACAGTTTTGACGCAAAACGTGCGTTTCGTGCCCCAAAACGCTGTTTTGCACAGTTTTGACGCAAAACGTGCGTTTCGTGCCCCAAAACGCTGTTTTGCACAGTTTTAACGCAAAACGTGCGTTTCGTGCACCAAAACGCTGCTTTTGCACAGTTTTGACGCAAAACGTGCGTTTCGTGCACCAAAACGCTGCTTTTGCAACGAAACGTGCGTTTCGTGCCCCAAAACGCTGCTTTTGCACAGTTTTGACGCAAAACGTGCGTTTCGTGCACCAAAACGCTGCTTTTGCACAGTTTTGACGCAAAACGTGCGTTTCGTGCCCCAAAACGCTGTCTTGCACAGTTTTGACGCAAAACGTGCGTTTCGTGCCCCAAAACGCTGTTTTGCACAGTTTTAACGCAAAACGTGCGTTTCGTGCACCAAAACGCTGCTTTTGCACAGTTTTGACGCAAAACGTGCGTTTCGTGCACCAAAACGCTGCTTTTGCAACGAAACGTGCGTTTCGTGCCCCAAAACGCTGCTTTTGCACAGTTTTGACGCAAAACGTGCGTTTCGTGCACCAAAACGCTGTTTTTGCACAGTTTTGACGCAAAACGTGCGTTTCGTGCCCCAAAACGCTGTCTTGCACAGTTTTGACGCAAAACGTGCGTTTCGTGCCCCAAAACGCTGTTTTGCACAGTTTTAACGCAAAACGTGCGTTTCGTGCACCAAAACGCTGCTTTTGCACAGTTTTGACGCAAAACGTGCGTTTCGTGACCCAAAACGCTGTTTTGCACAGTTTTGACGCAAAACGTGCGTTTCATGCACCAAAACGCTGCTTTTGCACAGTTTTGACGCTAAACGTGCGTTTCGTGCACCAAAACGCTGCTTTTGCAACGAAACGTGCGTTTCGTGCCCCAAAACGCTGCTTTTGCACAGTTTTAACGCAAAACGTGCGTTTCGTGCCCCAAAACGCTGTTTTGCACAGTTTTGACGCAAAACGTGCGTTTCGTGCCCCAAAACGCTGCTTTTGCACAGTTTTGACGCTAAACGTGCGTTTCGTGCACCAAAACGCTGCTTTTGCACAGTTTTGACGCTAAACGTGCGTTTCGTGCACCAAAACGCTGCTTTTGCAAGGAAACGTGCGTTTCGTGCCCCAAAACGCTGCTTTTGCACAGTTTTGACGCTAAACGTGCGTTTCGTGCACCAAAACGCTGCTTTTGCAACGAAACGTGCGTTTCGTGCACCAAAACGCTGCTTTTGCACAGTTTTGACGCTAAACGTGCGTTTCGTGCACCAAAACGCTGCTTTTGCACAGTTTTGACGCAAAACGTGCGTTTCGTGCACCAAAACGCTGCTTTTGCACAGTTTTGACGCAAAACGTGGGTTTCGTGCCCCAAAACGCTGCTTTTGCACAGTTTTGACGCTAAACGTGCGTTTCGTGCACCAAAACGCTGCTTTTGCACAGTTTTGACGCAAAACGTGCGTTTCGTGACCCAAAACGCTGTTTTGCACAGTTTTGACGCAAAACGTGCGTTTCGTGCACCAAAACGCTGCTTTTGCACAGTTTTGACGCAAAACGTGCGTTTCGTGCACCAAAACGCTGCTTTTGCAACGAAACGTGCGTTTCGTGCCCCAAAACGCTGCTTTTGCACAGTTTTGACGCAAAACGTGCGTTTCGTGCACCAAAACGCTGCTTTTGCACAGTTTTGACGCAAAACGTGCGTTTCGTGCACCAAAACGCTGCTTTTGCAACGAAACGTGCGTTTCGTGCCCCAAAACGCTGCTTTTGCACAGTTTTGACGCAAAACGTGCGTTTCGTGCACCAAAACGCTGCTTTTGCACAGTTTTGACGCAAAACGTGCGTTTCGTGCCCCAAAACGCTGTCTTGCACAGTTTTGACGCAAAACGTGCGTTTCGTGCCCCAAAACGCTGTTTTGCACAGTTTTAACGCAAAACGTGCGTTTCGTGCACCAAAACGCTGCTTTTGCACAGTTTTGACGCAAAACGTGCGTTTCGTGCACCAAAACGCTGCTTTTGCACAGTTTTGACGCAAAACGTGCGTTTCGTGCCCCAAAACGCTGTTTTGCACAGTTTTGACGCTAAACGTGCGTTTCGTGCACCAAAACGCTGATTTTTCACAGTTTTGACGCTAAACGTGCGTTTCGTGAACCAAAACGCTGCTTTTGCTCAGTTTTAACGCAAAACGTTCGTTTCGTGCCCCAAAACGCAGTTTTGCACAGTTTTGACGCAAAACGTGCGTTTCGTGCACCAAAACGCTGCTTTTGCACAGTTTTGACGCAAAACGTGCGTTTCGTGCCCCAAAACGCTGTCTTGCACAGTTTTGACGCAAAACGTGCGTTTCGTGCCCCAAAACGCTGTTTTGCACAGTTTTAACGCAAAACGTGCGTTTCGTGCACCAAAACGCTGCTTTTGCACAGTTTTGACGCAAAACGTGCGTTTCGTGCCCCAAAACGCTGCTTTTGCACAGTTTTAACGCAAAACGTGCGTTTCGTGCCCCAAAACGCTGTTTTGCACAGTTTTGACGCAAAACGTGCGTTTCGTGCCCCAAAACGCTGCTTTTGCACAGTTTTGACGCTAAACGTGCGTTTCGTGCACCAAAACGCTGCTTTTGCACAGTTTTGACGCTAAACGTGCGTTTCGTGCACCAAAACGCTGCTTTTGCAACGAAACGTGCGTTTCGTGCACCAAAACGCTGCTTTTGCACAGTTTTGACGCTAAACGTGCGTTTCGTGCACCAAAACGCTGCTTTTGCACAGTTTTGACGCAAAACGTGCGTTTCGTGCACCAAAACGCTGCTTTTGCACAGTTTTGACGCAAAACGTGCGTTTCGTGACCCAAAACGCTGTTTTGCACAGTTTTGACGCAAAACGTGCGTTTCGTGCACCAAAACGCTGCTTTTGCACAGTTTTGACGCAAAACGTGCGTTTCGTGCCCCAAAACGCTGCTTTTGCGCAGTTTTGACGCTAAACGTGCGTTTCGTGCACCAAAACGCTGCTTTTGCACAGTT
This sequence comes from Stelis phaeoptera, assembly GCA_943735885.1. Classification (NCBI taxonomy): domain Eukaryota; kingdom Metazoa; phylum Arthropoda; class Insecta; order Hymenoptera; family Megachilidae; genus Stelis; species Stelis phaeoptera. The sequence continues at coordinate 51,693 of CALSEM010000112.1, read as the reverse complement.
TTGACGCTAAACGTGCGTTTCGTGCACCAAAACGCTGCTTTTGCAACGAAACGTGCGTTTCATGCCCCAAAACGCTGCTTTTGCACAGTTTTGACGCAAAACGTGCGTTTCGTGCACCAAAACGCTGCTTTTGCACAGTTTTGACGCTAAACGTGCGTTTCGTGCACCAAAACGCTGCTTTTGCACAGTTTTGACGCTAAACGTGCGTTTCGTGCACCAAAACGCTGCTTTTGCACAGTTTTGACGCTAAACGTGCGTTTAGTGCACCAAACCGCTGCTTTTGCTCAGTTTTAACGCAAAACGTGCGTTTCGTGCCCCAAAACGCAGTTTTGCACAGTTTTGACGCAAAACGTGCGTTTCGTGCCCCAAAACGCTGTTTTGCACAGTTTTGACGCAAAACGTGCGTTTCGTGCCCCAAAACGCTGTTTTGCACAGTTTTAACGCAAAACGTGCGTTTCGTGCACCAAAACGCTGCTTTTGCACAGTTTTGACGCAAAACGTGCGTTTCGTGCACCAAAACGCTGCTTTTGCAACGAAACGTGCGTTTCGTGCCCCAAAACGCTGCTTTTGCACAGTTTTGACGCAAAACGTGCGTTTCGTGCACCAAAACGCTGCTTTTGCACAGTTTTGACGCAAAACGTGCGTTTCGTGCCCCAAAACGCTGTCTTGCACAGTTTTGACGCAAAACGTGCGTTTCGTGCCCCAAAACGCTGTTTTGCACAGTTTTAACGCAAAACGTGCGTTTCGTGCACCAAAACGCTGCTTTTGCACAGTTTTGACGCAAAACGTGCGTTTCGTGCACCAAAACGCTGCTTTTGCAACGAAACGTGCGTTTCGTGCCCCAAAACGCTGCTTTTGCACAGTTTTGACGCAAAACGTGCGTTTCGTGCACCAAAACGCTGTTTTTGCACAGTTTTGACGCAAAACGTGCGTTTCGTGCCCCAAAACGCTGTCTTGCACAGTTTTGACGCAAAACGTGCGTTTCGTGCCCCAAAACGCTGTTTTGCACAGTTTTAACGCAAAACGTGCGTTTCGTGCACCAAAACGCTGCTTTTGCACAGTTTTGACGCAAAACGTGCGTTTCGTGACCCAAAACGCTGTTTTGCACAGTTTTGACGCAAAACGTGCGTTTCATGCACCAAAACGCTGCTTTTGCACAGTTTTGACGCTAAACGTGCGTTTCGTGCACCAAAACGCTGCTTTTGCAACGAAACGTGCGTTTCGTGCCCCAAAACGCTGCTTTTGCACAGTTTTAACGCAAAACGTGCGTTTCGTGCCCCAAAACGCTGTTTTGCACAGTTTTGACGCAAAACGTGCGTTTCGTGCCCCAAAACGCTGCTTTTGCACAGTTTTGACGCTAAACGTGCGTTTCGTGCACCAAAACGCTGCTTTTGCACAGTTTTGACGCTAAACGTGCGTTTCGTGCACCAAAACGCTGCTTTTGCAAGGAAACGTGCGTTTCGTGCCCCAAAACGCTGCTTTTGCACAGTTTTGACGCTAAACGTGCGTTTCGTGCACCAAAACGCTGCTTTTGCAACGAAACGTGCGTTTCGTGCACCAAAACGCTGCTTTTGCACAGTTTTGACGCTAAACGTGCGTTTCGTGCACCAAAACGCTGCTTTTGCACAGTTTTGACGCAAAACGTGCGTTTCGTGCACCAAAACGCTGCTTTTGCACAGTTTTGACGCAAAACGTGGGTTTCGTGCCCCAAAACGCTGCTTTTGCACAGTTTTGACGCTAAACGTGCGTTTCGTGCACCAAAACGCTGCTTTTGCACAGTTTTGACGCAAAACGTGCGTTTCGTGACCCAAAACGCTGTTTTGCACAGTTTTGACGCAAAACGTGCGTTTCGTGCACCAAAACGCTGCTTTTGCACAGTTTTGACGCAAAACGTGCGTTTCGTGCACCAAAACGCTGCTTTTGCAACGAAACGTGCGTTTCGTGCCCCAAAACGCTGCTTTTGCACAGTTTTGACGCAAAACGTGCGTTTCGTGCACCAAAACGCTGCTTTTGCACAGTTTTGACGCAAAACGTGCGTTTCGTGCACCAAAACGCTGCTTTTGCAACGAAACGTGCGTTTCGTGCCCCAAAACGCTGCTTTTGCACAGTTTTGACGCAAAACGTGCGTTTCGTGCACCAAAACGCTGCTTTTGCACAGTTTTGACGCAAAACGTGCGTTTCGTGCCCCAAAACGCTGTCTTGCACAGTTTTGACGCAAAACGTGCGTTTCGTGCCCCAAAACGCTGTTTTGCACAGTTTTAACGCAAAACGTGCGTTTCGTGCACCAAAACGCTGCTTTTGCACAGTTTTGACGCAAAACGTGCGTTTCGTGCACCAAAACGCTGCTTTTGCACAGTTTTGACGCAAAACGTGCGTTTCGTGCCCCAAAACGCTGTTTTGCACAGTTTTGACGCTAAACGTGCGTTTCGTGCACCAAAACGCTGATTTTTCACAGTTTTGACGCTAAACGTGCGTTTCGTGAACCAAAACGCTGCTTTTGCTCAGTTTTAACGCAAAACGTTCGTTTCGTGCCCCAAAACGCAGTTTTGCACAGTTTTGACGCAAAACGTGCGTTTCGTGCACCAAAACGCTGCTTTTGCACAGTTTTGACGCAAAACGTGCGTTTCGTGCCCCAAAACGCTGTCTTGCACAGTTTTGACGCAAAACGTGCGTTTCGTGCCCCAAAACGCAGTTTTGCACAGTTTTGACGCAAAACGTGCGTTTCGTGCACCAAAACGCTGCTTTTGCACAGTTTTGACGCAAAACGTGCGTTTCGTGCCCCAAAACGCTGCTTTTGCACAGTTTTAACGCAAAACGTGCGTTTCGTGCCCCAAAACGCTGTTTTGCACAGTTTTGACGCAAAACGTGCGTTTCGTGCCCCAAAACGCTGCTTTTGCACAGTTTTGACGCTAAACGTGCGTTTCGTGCCCCAAAACGCTGTTTTGCACAGTTTTGACGCTAAACGTGCGTTTCGTGCACCAAAACGCTGCTTTTGCACAGTTTTGACGCAAAACGTGCGTTTCGTGCCCCAAAACGCTGTCTTGCACAGTTTTGACGCAAAACGTGCGTTTCGTGCCCCAAAACGCTGTTTTGCACAGTTTTAACGCAAAACGTGCGTTTCGTGCACCAAAACGCTGCTTTTGCACAGTTTTGACGCAAAACGTGCGTTTCGTGCCCCAAAACGCTGCTTTTGCACAGTTTTAACGCAAAACGTGCGTTTCGTGCCCCAAAACGCTGTTTTGCACAGTTTTGACGCAAAGCGTGCGTTTCGTGCCCCAAAACGCTGCTTTTGCACAGTTTTGACGCTAAACGTGCGTTTCGTGCACCAAAACGCTGCTTTTGCACAGTTTTGACGCTAAACGTGCGTTTCGTGCACCAAAACGCTGCTTTTGCAACGAAACGTGCGTTTCATGCCCCAAAACGCTGCTTTTGCACAGTTTTGACGCAAAACGTGCGTTTCGTGCCCCAAAACGCTGTCTTGCACAGTTTTGACGCAAAACGTGCGTTTCGTGCCCCAAAACGCTGTTTTGCACAGTTTTAACGCAAAACGTGCGTTTCGTGCACCAAAACGCTGCTTTTGCACAGTTTTGACGCAAAACGTGCGTTTCGTGCCCCAAAACGCTGCTTTTGCACAGTTTTAACGCAAAACGTGCGTTTCGTGCCCCAAAACGCTGTTTTGCACAGTTTTGACGCAAAACGTGCGTTTCGTGCCCCAAAACGCTGCTTTTGCACAGTTTTGACGCTAAACGTGCGTTTCGTGCACCAAAACGCTGCTTTTGCACAGTTTTGACGCTAAACGTGCGTTTCGTGCACCAAAACGCTGCTTTTGCAACGAAACGTGCGTTTCATGCCCCAAAACGCTGCTTTTGCACAGTTTTGACGCAAAACGTGCGTTTCGTGCACCAAAACGCTGCTTTTGCACAGTTTTGACGCTAAACGTGCGTTTCGTGCACCAAAACGCTGCTTTTGCACAGTTTTGACGCTAAACGTGCGTTTCGTGCACCAAAACGCTGCTTTTGCACAGTTTTGACGCTAAACGTGCGTTTAGTGCACCAAACCGCTGCTTTTGCTCAGTTTTAACGCAAAACGTGCGTTTCGTGCCCCAAAACGCTGTCTTGCACAGTTTTGACGCAAAACGTGCGTTTCGTGCACCAAAACGCTGCTTTTGCACAGTTTTGACGCAAAACGTGCGTTTCGTGCACCAAAACGCTGCTTTTGCAACGAAACGTGCGTTTCGTGCCCCAAAACGCTGCTTTTGCACAGTTTTGACGCAAAACGTGCGTTTCGTGCACCAAAACGCTGCTTTTGCACAGTTTTGACGCAAAACGTGCGTTTCGTGCCCCAAAACGCTGTCTTGCACAGTTTTGACGCAAAACGTGCGTTTCGTGCCCCAAAACGCTGTTTTGCACAGTTTTAACGCAAAACGTGCGTTTCGTGCACCAAAACGCTGCTTTTGCACAGTTTTGACGCAAAACGTGCGTTTCGTGCACCAAAACGCTGCTTTTGCAACGAAACGTGCGTTTCGTGCCCCAAAACGCTGCTTTTGCACAGTTTTAACGCAAAACGTGCGTTTCGTGCCCCAAAACGCTGTTTTGCACAGTTTTGACGCAAAACGTGCGTTTCGTGCCCCAAAACGCTGCTTTTGCACAGTTTTGACGCTAAACGTGCGTTTCGTGCACCAAAACGCTGCTTTTGCACAGTTTTGACGCTAAACGTGCGTTTCGTGCACCAAAACGCTGCTTTTGCAAGGAAACGTGCGTTTCGTGCCCCAAAACGCTGCTTTTGCACAGTTTTGACGCTAAACGTGCGTTTCGTGCACCAAAACGCTGCTTTTGCAACGAAACGTGCGTTTCGTGCACCAAAACGCTGCTTTTGCACAGTTTTGACGCTAAACGTGCGTTTCGTGCACCAAAACGCTGCTTTTGCACAGTTTTGACGCAAAACGTGCGTTTCGTGCACCAAAACGCTGCTTTTGCACAGTTTTGACGCAAAACGTGCGTTTCGTGCACCAAAACGCTGCTTTTGCACAGTTTTGACGCAAAACGTGCGTTTCGTGCACCAAAACGCTGCTTTTGCACAGTTTTGACGCAAAACGTGCGTTTCGTGCCCCAAAACGCTGTTTTGCACAGTTTTGACGCTAAACGTGCGTTTCGTGCACCAAAACGCTGATTTTTCACAGTTTTGACGCTAAACGTGCGTTTCGTGAACCAAAACGCTGCTTTTGCTCAGTTTTAACGCAAAACGTTCGTTTCGTGCCCCAAAACGCAGTTTTGCACAGTTTTGACGCAAAACGTGCGTTTCGTGCACCAAAACGCTGCTTTTGCACAGTTTTGACGCAAAACGTGCGTTTCGTGCCCCAAAACGCTGTCTTGCACAGTTTTGACGCAAAACGTGCGTTTCGTGCCCCAAAACGCTGTTTTGCACAGTTTTAACGCAAAACGTGCGTTTCGTGCACCAAAACGCTGCTTTTGCACAGTTTTGACGCAAAACGTGCGTTTCGTGCACCAAAACGCTGCTTTTGCACAGTTTTGACGCAAAACGTGCGTTTCGTGCCCCAAAACGCTGTTTTGCACAGTTTTGACGCTAAACGTGCGTTTCGTGCACCAAAACGCTGATTTTTCACAGTTTTGACGCTAAACGTGCGTTTCGTGAACCAAAACGCTGCTTTTGCTCAGTTTTAACGCAAAACGTTCGTTTCGTGCCCCAAAACGCAGTTTTGCACAGTTTTGACGCAAAACGTGCGTTTCGTGCCCCAAAACGCTGCTTTTGCACAGTTTTGACGCAAAACGTGCGTTTCGTGCACCAAAACGCTGCTTTTGCACAGTTTTGACGCAAAACGTGCGTTTCGTGCCCCAAAACGCTGCTTTTGCCCAGTTTTGACGCAAAACGTGCGTTTCGTGCACCAAAACGCTGCTTTTGCACAGTTTTGACGCTAAACGTGCGTTTCGTGCACCAAAACGCTGCTTTTGCAAGGAAACGTGCGTTTCGTGCCCCAAAACGCTGCTTTTGCACAGTTTTGACGCTAAACGTGCGTTTCGTGCACCAAAACGCTGTTTTGCACAATTTTGACGCAAAACGTGCGTTTCGTGCCCCAAAACGCTGCTTTTGCACAGTTTTGACGCAAAACGTGCGTTTCGTGCCCCAAAACGCTGCTTTTGCACAGTTTTTACGCTAAACGTGCGTTTCGTGCGCCAAAACGCTGCTTTTGCACAGTTTTGACGCAAAACGTGCGTTTCGTGCCCCAAAACGCTGCTTTTGCACAGTTTTGACGCTAAACGTGCGTTTCGTGCACCAAAACGCTGCTTTTGCAACGAAACGTGCGTTTCGTGCCCCAAAACGCTGCTTTTGCCCAGTTTTGACGCAAAACGTGCGTTTCGTGCACCAAAACGCTGCTTTTGCACAGTTTTGACGCAAAACGTGCGTTTCGTGCCCCAAAACGCTGCTTTTGCACAGTTTTGACGCAAAACGTGCGTTTCGTGCCCCAAAACGCTGCTTTTGCACAGTTTTGACGTAAAACGTGCGTTTCGTGCACCAAAACGCTGCTTTTGCACAGTTTTAACGCAAAACGTGCGTTTCGTGCCCCAAAACGCTGCTTTTGCACAGTTTTTACGCTAAACGTGCGTTTCTTGCACCAAAACGCTGCTTTTGCACAGTTTTGACGCAAAACGTGCGTTTCGTGCACCAAAACGCTGCTTTTGCACAGTTTTGACGCTAAACGTGCGTTTCGTGCACCAAAACGCTGCTTTTGCAACGAAACGTGCGTTTCGTGCCCCAAAACGCTGCTTTTGCACAATTTTGACGCAAAACGTGCGTTTCGTGCCCCATAACGCTGCTTTTGCACAGTTTTGACGCAAAACGTGCGTTTCGTGCCCCAAAACGCTGCTTTTGCACAGTTTTTACGCTAAACGTGCGTTTCGTGCGCCAAAACGCTGCTTTTGCACAGTTTTGACGCAAAACGTGCGTTTCGTGCCCCAAAACGCTGCTTTTGCACAGTTTTGACGCAAAACGTGCGTTTCGTGCCCCAAAACGCTGCTTTTGCACAGTTTTGACGCTAAACGTGCGTTTCGTGCACCAAAACGCTGCTTTTGCAACGAAACGTGCGTTTCGTGCCCCAAAACGCTGCTTTTGCCCAGTTTTGACGCAAAACGTGCGTTTCGTGCACCAAAACGCTGCTTTTGCACAGTTTTGACGCAAAACGTGCGTTTCGTGCACCAAAACGCTGCTTTTGCACAGTTTTGACGCAAAACGTGCGTTTCGTGCCCCAAAACGCTGCTTTTGCACAGTTTTGACGTAAAACGTGCGTTTCGTGCACCAAAACGCTGCTTTTGCACAGTTTTAACGCAAAACGTGCGTTTCGTGCCCCAAAACGCTGTTTTGCACAGTTTTAACGCAAAACGTGCGTTTCGTGCCCCAAAACGCTGCTTTTGCACAGTTTTTACGCTAAACGTGCGTTTCGTGCGCCAAAACGCTGCTTTTGCACAGTTTTGACGCAAAACGTGCGTTTCGTGCCCCAAAACGCTGCTTTTGCACAGTTTTAACGCAAAACGTGCGTTTCGTGCCCCAAAACGCTGCTTTTGCACAGTTTTTACGCTAAACGTGCGTTTCGTGCCCCAAAACGCTGTTTTGCACAGTTTTGACGCTAAACGTGCGTTTCGTGCACCAAAACGCTGCTTTTGCACAGTTTTGACGCTAAACGTGCGTTTCGTGCACCAAAACGCTGCTTTTGCAACGAAACGTGCGTTTTGTGCACCAAAACGCTGCTTTTGCACAGTTTTGACGCTAAACGTGCGTTTCGTGCACCAAAACGCTGCTTTTGCAACGAAACGTGCGTTTCGTGCCCCAAAACGCTGCTTTTGCCCAGTTTTGACGCAAAACGTGCGTTTCGTGCACCAAAACGCTGCTTTTGCACAGTTTTGACGCAAAACGTGCGTTTCGTGCACCAAAACGCTGTTTTTGCACAGTTTTGACGCAAAACGTGCGTTTCGTGCCCCAAAACGCTGTCTTGCACAGTTTTGACGCAAAACGTGCGTTTCGTGCCCCAAAACGCTGTTTTGCACAGTTTTGACGCAAAACGTGCGTTTCGTGCGCCAAAACGCTGCTTTTGCACAGTTTTGACGCAAAACGTGCGTTTCGTGCCCCAAAACGCTGCTTTTGCAACGAAACGTGCGTTTCGTGCCCCAAAACGCTGCTTTTGCCCAGTTTTGACGCAAAACGTGCGTTTCGTGCACCAAAACGCTGCTTTTGCACAGTTTTGACGCAAAACGTGCGTTTCGTGCCCCAAAACGCTGCTTTTGCACAGTTTTGACGCTAAACGTGCGTTTCGTGCACCAAAACGCTGCTTTTGCAACGAAACGTGCGTTTCGTGCCCCAAAACGCTGCTTTTGCACAGTTTTGACGCAAAACGTGCGTTTCGTGCCCCAAAACGCTGTTTTGCACAGTTTTGACGCAAAACGTGCGTTTCGTGCGCCAAAACGCTGCTTTTGCACAGTTTTGACGCAAAACGTGCGTTTCGTGCCCCAAAACGCTGCTTTTGCACAGTTTTGACGTAAAACGTGCGTTTCGTGCACCAAAACGCTGCTTTTGCACAGTTTTAACGCAAAACGTGCGTTTCGTGCCCCAAAGCGCTGTTTTGCACAGTTTTTACGCAAAACGTGCGTTTCGTGCCCCAAAACGCTGCTTTTGCACAGTTTTTACGCTAAACGTGCGTTTCGTGCGCCAAAACGCTGCTTTTGCACAGTTTTGACGCAAAACGTGCGTTTCGTGCCCCAAAACGCTGCTTTTGCACAGTTTTGACGCTAAACGTGCGTTTCGTGCACCAAAACGCTGCTTTTGCAACGATTGATTGATTGATTGATTGATTGATTTTTGTTTGGGGCCTCGACTGCTGTGGTCATTGGCCCCGGTTTATTGTATCTTATTTTGTATTTTGCTCTTGTTGTATTTTGCTATTTTATTTCGAGTGTATTTCTATATAGTTAATGTATTATAATTTCATTTCATTGTGTTTTAAATAATTGTCAGATATCCTATTTCTTTAACATACGGTATAGTTTTTCCTTTAAGTATATTTTGGTCATTTGATAGGGCCTCTGTAATCGTGGGCGGTAGTTTGTATTGTTTTCTTTGCTGCTCATATTTTTTACACGTTTCTAGTATATGTTTTACTGTTAGCTGTGTTTTACAATCACTGCATTGTGGTTGTGGTTCTCTTTTAAGTAAGTGGCCATGTGTGAAACTGGCATGTCCAGATCTTAGTCTAGTTATAGCTATTTGCTCTTTTCTCGTTAAGCCTTTCGGCATGTACCATTTCTTAACCGTCTTTTTAATTTGTATCAGGTATGAGCTTGTTTGATCCCATAGTTCCTGCCACTGCTGTTCACAAAGTTGTTTTATGTGATTCTTCATATCTGGCACACTGATTCTTGCATCCACACTGCTGTGCTGTGTTGCAGTTTTTGCTGCTCTGTCTGCTTCTTCATTCCCTCTTATACCTGTGTGCCCTGGCGTCCACATTAGAAATATTTCTTTCCCAGAGGTGGTCAATTCGTGTATTAGCGTTATAATACTATATGTCATGTGATCAGTCGAGTATACATTTTGAATGCGCTTAATTGCACTTTGCGAGTCTGTACAGATGATTGTCTCATGTAATCTGTTATTGCTCTTCGAGTGTTCTATGGCTTTCCAGATGGCATATAGTTCTGCTGATATTACACTCATTTTTGCCGGCAGTGTCCATGAGTGTGTCTGCATGTTTGTATATATGGCGCACGCGACACCTGTTTTTGTCTTGGAGCCATCAGTATATATCACCTCTGGTTTGTGGTGGCTATGCAATTCTTCCTGCAATATTTGTTGATATATGGTACTGCTTGTTTCTTTCTTCTTATATTTCGTTAGTTCTGTCTTTCTTTTAACTTCAGTTATTATCCATGGGGGGACTCTGTATAAGTCACTGGTGTAAACGGAGCTAACGTTTAAATTTAAATGTTGTAATAGCGATCGTGCTTGCCTCGCGGATGATCGGTTCGACTGATGTCGATTGTACGATGCAGCCTGATAATTATCTATGACGTCAAAGAATGATTCGTAACTGATGTGGTTTGGTTTTGCCCTTAAGTCTGCTATGTAATTCAGTAGCATCCTTTTGCGTCGTAGTTGTAATGGCGCAATTCCTGCGTCGCAATAGAGACTTTGCACTGCTGTAGTTTTGAAGGCGCCTGTTGCATATCGTATTCCCATATGATTTATTGTGTCCAGTATTCGTAAACTTTTCTTTGCTGCACCTGAATATATCATGCAGCCATAGTCCATCTTTGATAGAATGAGTTTCATGTGCAAACTAATCAAGATTTCTCTGTCCGCTCCCCAGACAGTGTTAGATAGGCATTTAATGATATTTATTCGCTTCTTACATTCGTCTGCAAGGATTCTTATATGGTGTTTAAAAGACAGTTTTTTGTCGAGGTGCATTCCCAAATAACGCACTACATCTCTGTATGGGATGACCACATCCCTTATTCGCAGCTCAGGCTGGTAGTGTTGGGTTTTTCTACAAAAATGGATACAATTCGTTTTAACAGCTGAAAATTTGAAACCTCTCGCCTCGGAAAACTCTACTAAACTGTTTATTGTATCTTGTAAATTCTTATTTATTCTTTCAATTGATTTTCCCGAGCAGAATATCATCAAATCATCCACATACAAGGACTTTTGAATCGGTTCTTTAATTTGCTCTGTAATGCTGTTTATCGCTATCGCAAAGAGGGTAACACTCAAGGTTGAACCCTGTGGAATTCCGTTTTCTTGGATCCTTGTCAAAGATGTTTTCCCATTGACTCTCACCTTAAAATGCCTTAGTAATAGGAAACTCTTTATAAAAAGCGGCAAGTGTCCCCGAAAGCCCCAGTCGTGTAGTTGTTTGAGAATGCCATATCTCCATGTAGTATCGTAGGCCTTTTCTATGTCTAAGAAGACTGCGGTAAGATGCTCACCTTTTTCGAAACTGGTGTGGATCTCATTTTCTAAAAAGGATAGACCATCGTTTGTGCTGTGAAATCTTCGAAAGCCACATTGATATTTTGATAACAGATTTTGTTGTTCAAGTGTCCACAATAGACGATAATTTACCATTTTCTCGAAAATTTTGCTCATACAACATGTTAGGGATATCGGTCTGTAACTACCGCATTGCAGTGGGTCCTTCCCGACTTTCAATATGGGGATAATCAGTGCTTCTCTCCACTTGTGTGGATACATCCCTGACTCCCATATACGGTTATACATATTCAGAATTCTGCCTTTTGCTTCTTCGGGAAGTTGTTGCATCATTTTATATGGTATATTATCTGGGCCCGGTGTAGAGTTTTTCACGCTCTGCATAGCCTTCTGCATTTCAGATACCGTGAAAGGGACATTATAGGTATCCTTTTCTTCCGTGTTAAAATCTAAGTATGTTTCCAAGATTGGCTTGGCATTTTGAAAAGATTCCGTATAATTTCCGTTCTTATATGACGTTTCATAGAACTCCGCCATATATTCCACTATCTCCGTCACATCCGTGATAATATTACCATTTTTTTCCAGTCCTGTTAGTTTTGTAGTGTTTCGTCTACCCTTGATGTTTCGGATTTTACGCCATACTTCGGCTGTAGGAGTCTCTGTGGAGATTGTGCTAACGTAATTCTCCCAGTGTTGTTTTTTGGCTGCTCTAATTGCCTTTCGTGCTTGAGCACGCAATTTTTTGAAAACTATCAGTTGCTCTTGTGTAGGGTTTTTCCTATACTTGTTAAAAGCTTGCTTCTTATTTTTAACAGCTTCTTTGGTGTCGGCGTTCCACCACGGTACTGTGCGTTTCGGGTACTTTAGTGCGATTGGTATATTACGTTCCGCGGCAGCCGCAATAGCAGATGTGATATCCTGTATCTCCTGATCAATGTCTGCTGCTTCGGGAGGAAGGGTTAGGTCTTTTTGATATCCTTCCCAGTTGGCTTTAGCAAGGCACCATCTATTTACATAAATTTCAGTGTTGTTTGGAATATAATTCGTCAGTACAATTGGAAAATGATCACTTCCATATAATAGCTCCAAAGGCTTCCAGGTGTATTTAGCGCAAAGATGAGGAGAACTAATGGATAAATCTATGGCAGAAAATGTTCCTGTGGCCGCGCTGAAATGCGTCATTTCGCCCGTGTTCATTAGTGTTAGGTTTTCTTCCTCTATGAAATGTTCGACTACCTGACCTTTTGCATTTGTACTGGTGCATCCCCATAGGGTGTTCCAAGCATTAAAGTCACCCGCCATTATGTACGGCTTTGGTAATTGCTGTGCTAGGCTTTGTAAGTCTTGTGAATTCCAATTAGAATCTGAGAGGTACAGCGAGCAAATGCATATTTGGTAGGGAGCTAATATTTTTACGGCAATGGCCTGCAGAGAGGTGTGTAGTACCACTTCTTCCTCTATGCATGACTGTTGTACCAGCACTGCTACTCCTCCTCTTGCTCGTCTATCGGTCGAAACATCTTTCCTGTAAATTCTATATCCACGAAGAGACAAAGACTGGTCTTCCTTTAAGTGCGTTTCCTGTATTGACATGCAGTATGGCGAGTAAGAGGATATTAATAACCTCAGTTCTGGGTAGTGTGTCATTAAGCCGTTACAATTCCATTGTATAATATTATTACCTTTTTCCATCATATAATAGTTTATCAAGGGATACTGGGCCTGTTGAATCTCGAGTTGGCTTGTCTTCTTTTCTCTTACCTTTGTCCGACTGCATTGGCATAGGATCAAACATCGCTTCGTCTGAGTCTTCTAGATCATCCGTGCTTAAAAAATTTAATCTTTCATCCGAGAAATCTGCCCCTCTCTGGGTGGCACGATCCTCCGCGACGTTGCTTCTTCCTTTCGGTAGCTTTATGTTCTTTTTCTGTTCATCCGATGTATTTCTCTGCTTCTTTGAATCAGTGATGCTAATTTTTGGGGGCGATTTCTCTACCTCTATGTCCATTTCCTCCGCATCATATTTTGGGAGCACTGTTGATTTTTTCTTAATGGTTTTTCCTCTATTCTCTTCCTTTGAATTATTGTCATCAGGTTTTGAGCTGATTTTTTCTATCACTTCTTTCCTCCACAAGCATGATGCATCTGGAATTGTTTTCTTCTCACAGGGGATCTGAAGAGTGGAACAATCGGGTACAATTGCAGCTACACTTGCTCTAGTTTCTGTGCGTCTGTTAAAAGTCTCATATTCTATCATTTTTTTTATGTCCTCCAATATATGGCTCATACGGGATTCTACGGCTCTGACCACTTCCGGGATAAGGTCTTTTACCATATCAGATATTTCAGATTGTGTTACCCGGGTGGGCTGTTTTGCTACTGAAGCAAAGGTGTTCGTTAAGTTGAAAGGTCTGCTATTCCTGAATTCTCGTTTCGCTTCCAGATACGATGTACCTTTATCTACTTTTATCTTTTGTATCTCGCACTCTTCTTTATACATTGGACATGACTTAGAGATCGAAAGATGGGACTGTTTACAGTTAACGCATTCAAAAGGTTCCTCACATGAGCTTCCTTCGTGATTCGGCTTGCCACATATACATGTAGGGTTCCTTGTGCATTGTGAGGAGATGTGGCCAAACCTCTGGCATTGGAAACATCTCTGAGGTGGAGGAACATATTGTCTAACGTGTAGGTTGTACATAGCTACCTTTATGCTCTCCGGCAACTTAGGCGTGTCAAAAGTCAGAATCAGCGATGCGGTATCTATTATTTCTCCATTACGTTTAACGCGAATTCTTTTAACTCCTGTAACCCCTTCCACCTTCAAGTTTTCCAGAATCTCATCTGTTGTGCAATTCAACAAATCTCGGCAAGTTATTACACCCTTGCTGGAGTTTAAGTTACGATGCGGGTAGACTTGTACCGCTTGCTCACCAAATTCGGTCATTTTAATCAGCTTGTCATGCTGTGCCTTGCTTGTCACTTCAACTAGCAGTCCCTCCTTTATTTTCTTAATACAGTGCACGTCACCAACTATACCTTTAATAGTTGCAGAGATAAGAAAAGGGCTGACCTTTGCGAAGTCACCCTGTGATAGTTTTATTACTAAATAACGTGCATATTTATCAAAGCCATGAAGGGATGTTAGAGCCATCCTAGAAAAAGTAGGCTTTTTACGCTTAGGTGGTGGAGTCTCAAACAAACCTGAGGTCGGGTTCGAACGAGTATTCGATTTGGTGCCCCTGTTTAAAGAGAAGGGCATCTCTGTAAAGTTTTGTTTATGATTTGAGGTTTTCATTTTGGTCCCACGAGTAGCTAGGGAAATAATTGGTCCACCGCAACAGAGCCCCGCATGTCACGGAAAGGCGACTAAAGTAAAACTAGGTGGCGCCTGGTACCTAGAGTGCTCCGTATGCGATTACATAACCTTGTAACCATTCAGCCCCTCAGCACGGACCGCATGACACTTTAGGCTTAGGGATTCTTTTCACGAGGTTTACTCCTCGAGCTCGGGGCCCCGGGTACGCCATACCCGTAGCCTGCTAGATACAAATCCAACAGGCCCCCCTGGGGGATTTTGCAACGAAACGTGCGTTTCGTGCCCCAAAACGCTGCTTTTGCACAGTTTTGACGCAAAACGTGCGTTTCGTGCACCAAAACGCTGCTTTTGCACAGTTTTGACGCTAAACGTGCGTTTCGTGCACCAAAACGCTGCTTTTGCACAGTTTTGACGCTAAACGTGCGTTTCGTGCACCAAAACGCTGCTTTTGCACAGTTTTGACGCTAAACGTGCGTTTCGTGCACCAAAACGCTGCTTTTGCACAGTTTTGACGCTAAACGTGCGTTTCGTGCACCAAAACGCTGCTTTTGCTCAGTTTTAACGCAAAACGTGCGTTTCGTGCCCCAAAACGCAGTTTTGCACAGTTTTGACGCAAAACGTGCGTTTCGTGCCCCAAAACGCTGTTTTGCACAGTTTTGACGCAAAACGTGCGTTTCGTGCCCCAAAACGCTGTTTTGCACAGTTTTAACGCAAAACGTGCGTTTCGTGCACCAAAACGCTGCTTTTGCACAGTTTTGACGCAAAACGTGCGTTTCGTGCACCAAAACGCTGCTTTTGCAACGAAACGTGCGTTTCGTGCCCCAAAACGCTGCTTTTGCACAGTTTTGACGCAAAACGTGCGTTTCGTGCCCCAAAACGCTGTTTTGCACAGTTTTGACGCAAAACGTGCGTTTCGTGCACCAAAACGCTGCTTTTGCACAGTTTTGACGCAAAACGTGCGTTTCGTGCCCCAAAACGCTGCTTTTGCACAGTTTTGACGCTAAACGTGCGTTTCGTGCACCAAAACGCTGCTTTTGCAACGAAACGTGCGTTTCGTGCCCCAAAACGCTGCTTTTGCCCAGTTTTGACGCAAAACGTGCGTTTCGTGCACCAAAACGCTGCTTTTGCACAGTTTTGACGCAAAACGTGCGTTTCGTGCCCCAAAACGCTGCTTTTGCACAGTTTTGACGCAAAACGTGCGTTTCGTGCACCAAAACGCTGCTTTTGCACAGTTTTGACGCAAAACGTGCGTTTCGTGACCCAAAACGCTGTTTTGCACAGTTTTGACGCAAAACGTGCGTTTCAGGCACCAAAACGCTGCTTTTGCACAGTTTTGACGCTAAACGTGCGTTTCGTGCACCAAAACGCTGCTTTTGCAACGAAACGTGCGTTTCGTGCCCCAAAACGCTGCTTTTGCACAGTTTTAACGCAAAACGTGCGTTTCGTGCCCCAAAACGCTGTTTTGCACAGTTTTGACGCAAAACGTGCGTTTCGTGCCCCAAAACGCTGCTTTTGCACAGTTTTGACGCAAAACGTGCGTTTCGTGCACCAAAACGCTGCTTTTGCACAGTTTTGACGCTAAACGTGCGTTTCGTGCACCAAAACGCTGCTTTTGCAACGAAACGTGCGTTTCGTGCCCCAAAACGCTGCTTTTGCACAGTTTTGACGCTAAACGTGCGTTTCGTGCACCAAAACGCTGCTTTTGCACAGTTTTGACGCAAAACGTGCGTTTCGTGCACCAAAACGCTGCTTTTGCACAGTTTTGACGCAAAACGTGCGTTTCGTGACCCAAAACGCTGTTTTGCACAGTTTTGACGCAAAACGTGCGTTTCGTGCACCAAAACGCTGCTTTTGCACAGTTTTGACGCAAAACGTGCGTTTCGTGCCCCAAAACGCTGCTTTTGCACAGTTTTGACGCTAAACGTGCGTTTCGTGCACCAAAACGCTGCTTTTGCACAGTTTTGACGCAAAACGTGCGTTTCGTGCCCCAAAACGCTGCTTTTGCACAGTTTTAACGCAAAACGTGCGTTTCGTGCCCCAAAACGCTGTTTTGCACAGTTTTGACGCAAAACGTGCGTTTCGTGCCCCAAAACGCTGCTTTTGCACAGTTTTGACGCTAAACGTGCGTTTCGTGCACCAAAACGCTGCTTTTGCACAGTTTTGACGCTAAACGTGCGTTTCGTGCACCAAAACGCTGCTTTTGCAACGAAACGTGCGTTTCGTGCCCCAAAACGCTGCTTTTGCACAGTTTTGACGCAAAACGTGCGTTTCGTGCCCCAAAACGCTGCTTTTGCACAGTTTTGACGCTAAACGTGCGTTTCGTGCACCAAAACGCTGCTTTTGCACAGTTTTGACGCTAAACGTGCGTTTCGTGCCCCAAAACGCTGCTTTTGCACAGTTTTGACGCAAAACGTGCGTTTCGTGCCCCAAAACGCTGCTTTTGCACAGTTTTGACGCTAAACGTGCGTTTCGTGCACCAAAACGCTGCTTTTGCACAGTTTTGACGCTAAACGTGCGTTTCGTGCACCAAAACGCTGCTTTTGCAACGAAACGTGCGTTTCGTGCCCCAAAACGCTGCTTTTGCACAGTTTTGACGCTAAACGTGCGTTTCGTGCACCAAAACGCTGCTTTTGCAACGAAACGTGCGTTTCGTGCCCCAAAACGCTGCTTTTGCACAGTTTTGACGCAAAACGTGCGTTTCGTGCCCCAAAACGCTGCTTTTGCACAGTTTTGACGCTAAACGTGCGTTTCGTGCACCAAAACGCTGCTTTTGCACAGTTTTGACGCTAAACGTGCGTTTCGTGCACCAAAACGCTGCTTTTGCAACGAAACGTGCGTTTCGTGCCCCAAAACGCTGCTTTTGCACAGTTTTGACGCTAAACGTGCGTTTCGTGCACCAAAACGCTGCTTTTGCACAGTTTTGACGCTAAACGTGCGTTTCGTGCACCAAAACGCTGCTTTTGCAACGAAACGTGCGTTTCGTGCCCCAAAACGCTGCTTTTGCACAGTTTTGACGCAAAACGTGCGTTTCGTGCACCAAAACGCTGCTTTTGCACAGTTTTGACGCAAAACGTGCGTTTCGTGCCCGAAAACGCTGTTTTGCACAGTTTTGACGCAAAACGTGCGTTTCGTGCGCCAAAACGCTGCTTTTGCACAGTTTTGACGCAAAACGTGCGTTTCGTGCACCAAAACGCTGCTTTTGCGCAGTTTTGACGCTAAACGTGCGTTTCGTGCACCAAAACGCTGCTTTTGCAACGAAACGTGCGTTTCGTGCCCCAAAACGCTGCTTTTGCACAGTTTTGACGCAAAACGTGCGTTTCGTGCCCCAAAACGCTGTTTTGCACAGTTTTGACGCAAAACGTGCGTTTCGTGCACCAAAACGCTGCTTTTGCACAGTTTTGACGCAAAACGTGCGTTTCGTGCCCCAAAACGCTGCTTTTGCACAGTTTTGACGCAAATCGTGCGTTTCGTGCACCAAAACGCTGCTTTTGCACAGTTTTGACGCAAAACGTGCGTTTCGTGCCCCAAAACGCTGCTTTTGCACAGTTTTGACGCTAAACGTGCGTTTCGTGCCCCAAAACGCTGCTTTTGCACAGTTTTGACGCAAAACGTGCGTTTCGTGCACGAAAACGCTGCTTTTGCACAGTTTTGACGCTAAGCGTGCGTTTCGTGCACCAAAACGCTGCTTTTGCAACGAAACGTGCTGCTTTTGCACAGTTTTGACGCTAAACGTGCGTTTCGTGCACCAAAACGCTGCTTTTGCAACGAAACGTGCGTTTCGTGCCCCAAAACGCTGCTTTTGCACAGTTTTGACGCAAAACGTGCGTTTCGTGCCCCAAAACGCTGCTTTTGCACAGTTTTGACGCTAAACGTGCGTTTCGTGCACCAAAACGCTGCTTTTGCACAGTTTTGACGCTAAACGTGCGTTTCGTGCACCAAAACGCTGCTTTTGCAACGAAACGTGCGTTTCGTGCCCCAAAACGCTGTTTTGCACAGTTTTGACGCAAAACGTGCGTTTCGTGCACCAAAACGCTGCTTTTGCACAGTTTTGACGCAAATCGTGCGTTTCGTGCACCAAAACGCTGCTTTTGCACAGTTTTGACGCAAAACGTGCGTTTCGTGCCCCAAAACGCTGCTTTTGCACAGTTTTGACGCTAAACGTGCGTTTGGTGCCCCAAAACGCTGCTTTTGCACAGTTTTGACGCAAAACGTGCGTTTCGTGCACGAAAACGCTGCTTTTGCACAGTTTTGACGCTAAGCGTGCGTTTCGTGCACCAAAACGCTGCTTTTGCACAGTTTTGACGCAAAACGTGCGTTTCGTGCACCAAAACGCTGCTTTTGCACAGTTTTGACGCTAAACGTGCGTTTCGTGCACCAAAACGCTGCTTTTGCAACGAAACGTGCGTTTCGTGCCCCAAAACGCTGCTTTTGCACAGTTTTGACGCAAAACGTGCGTTTCGTGCCCCAAAACGCTGCTTTTGCACAGTTTTGACGCTAAACGTGCGTTTCGTGCACCAAAACGCTGCTTTTGCACAGTTTTGACGCAAAACGTGCGTTTCGTGCACGAAAACGCTGCTTTTGCACAGTTTTGACGCTAAGCGTGCGTTTCGTGCACCAAAACGCTGCTTTTGCACAGTTTTGACGCAAAACGTGCGTTTCGTGCACCAAAACGCTGCTTTTGCACAGTTTTGACGCTAAACGTGCGTTTCGTGCACCAAAACGCTGCTTTTGCAACGAAACGTGCGTTTCGTGCCCCAAAACGCTGCTTTTGCCCAGTTTTGACGCAAAACGTGCGTTTCGTGCACCAAAACGCTGCTTTTGCACAGTTTTGACGCAAAACGTGCGTTTCGTGCTCCAAAACGCTGCTTTTGCACAGTTTTGACGCAAAACGTGCGTTTCGTGCCCCAAAACGCTGCTTTTGCACAGTTTTGACGCTAAACGTGCGTTTCGTGCACCAAAACGCTGCTTTTGCACAGTTTTGACGCTAAACGTGCGTTTCGTGCACCAAAACGCTGCTTTTGCAACGAAACGTGCGTTTCGTGCCCCAAAACGCTGCTTTTGCACAGTTTTGACGCAAAACGTGCGTTTCGTGCCCCAAAACGCTGCTTTTGCACGGTTTTGACGCAAATCGTGCGTTTCGTGTACCAAAACGCTGCTTTTGCACAGTTTTGACGCAAAACGTGCGTTTCGTGCCCCAAAACGCTGCTTTTGCACAGTTTTGACGCTAAACGTGCGTTTCGTGCCCCAAAACGCTGCTTTTGCACAGTTTTGACGCAAAACGTGCGTTTCGTGCACGAAAACGCTGCTTTTGCACAGTTTTGACGCTAAGCGTGCGTTTCGTGCACCAAAACGCTGCTTTTGCACAGTTTTGACGCAAAACGTGCGTTTCGTGCACCAAAACGCTGCTTTTGCACAGTTTTGACGCTAAACGTGCGTTTCGTGCACCAAAACGCTGCTTTTGCAACGAAACGTGCGTTTCGTGCCCCAAAACGCTGCTTTTGCACAGTTTTGACGCAAAACGTGCGTTTCGTGCACCAAAACGCTGCTTTTGCAACGAAACGTGCGTTTCGTGCCCCAAAACGCTGCTTTTGCCCAGTTTTGACGCAAAACGTGCGTTTCGTGCACCAAAACGCTGCTTTTGCACAGTTTTGACGCAAAACGTGCGTTTCGTGCTCCAAAACGCTGCTTTTGCACAGTTTTGACGCAAAACGTGCGTTTCGTGCCCCAAAACGCTGCTTTTGCACAGTTTTGACGCTAAACGTGCGTTTCGTGCACCAAAACGCTGCTTTTGCAACGAAACGTGCGTTTCGTGCCCCAAAACGCTGCTTTTGCACAGTTTTGACGCTAAACGTGCGTTTCGTGCACCAAAACGCTGCTTTTGCAACGAAACGTGCGTTTCGTGCCCCAAAACGCTGCTTTTGCACAGTTTTGACGCAAAACGTGCGTTTCGTGCCCCAAAACGCTGTTTTGCACAGTTTTGACGCAAAACGTGCGTTTCGTGCACCAAAACGCTGCTTTTGCACAGTTTTGACGCAAAACGTGCGTTTCGTGCCCCAAAACGCTGCTTTTGCACAGTTTTGACGCAAATCGTGCGTTTCGTGCACCAAAACGCTGCTTTTGCACAGTTTTGACGCAAAACGTGCGTTTCGTGCCCCAAAACGCTGCTTTTGCACAGTTTTGACGCTAAACGTGCGTTTCGTGCCCCAAAACGCTGCTTTTGCACAGTTTTGACGCAAGACGTGCGTTTCGTGCACAAACGCTGCTTTTGCACAGTTTTGACGCTAAGCGTGCGTTTCGTGCACCAAAACGCTGCTTTTGCACAGTTTTGACGCAAAACGTGCGTTTCGTGCACCAAAACGCTGCTTTTGCACAGTTTTGACGCTAAACGTGCGTTTCGTGCACCAAAACGCTGCTTTTGCAACGAAACGTGCGTTTCGTGCCCCAAAACGCTGCTTTTGCACAGTTTTGACGCAAAACGTGCGTTTCGTGCACCAAAACGCTGCTTTTGCAACGAAACGTGCGTTTCGTGCCCCAAAACGCTGCTTTTGCCCACATTTGACGCAAAACGTGCGTTTCGTGCACCAAAACGCTGCTTTTGCACAGTTTTAACGCAAAACGTGCGTTTCGTGCACCAAAACGCTGCTTTTGCACAGTTTTAACGCAAAACGTGCGTTTCGTGCCCCAAAACGCTGCTTTTGCACAGTTTTGACGCTAAACGTGCGTTTCGTGCGCCAAAACGCTGCTTTTGCACAGTTTTGACGCAAAACGTGCGTTTCGTGCCCCAAAACGCTGCTTTTGCCCAGTTTTGACGCAAAACGTGCGTTTCGTGCCCCAAAACGCTGTTTTGCACAGTTTTAACGCAAAACGTGCGTTTCGTGCCCCAAAACGCTGTTTTGCACAGTTTTGACGCAAAACGTGCGTTTCGTGCACCAAAACGCTGCTTTTGCAAAGTTTTGAAGCAAAACGTGCGTTTCGTGCCCCAAAACGCTGTTTTGCACAGTTTTGACGCAAAACGTGCGTTTCGTGCCCCAAAACGCTGTTTTGCACAGTTTTAACGCAAAACGTGCGTTTCGTGCACCAAAACGCTGCTTTTGCACAGTTTTGACGCTAAACGTGCGTTTCGTGCACCAAAACGCTGCTTTTGCAACGAAACGTGCGTTTCGTGCCCCAAAACGCTGCTTTTGCACAGTTTTGACGCAAAACGTGCGTTTCGTGCCCCAAAACGCTGCTTTTGCACAGTTTTGACGCAAAACGTGCGTTTCGTGGACCAAAACGCTGCTTTTGCACAGTTTTGACGCAAAACGTGCGTTTCGTGCACCAAAACGCTGCTTTTGCACAGTTTTGACGCAAAACGTGCGTTTCGTGCACCAAAACGCTGCTTTTGCACAGTTTTAACGCAAAACGTGCGTTTCGTGCGCCAAAACGCTGCTTTTGCACAGTTTTGACGCAAAACGTGCGTTTCGTGCCCCAAAACGCTGCTTTTGCACAGTTTTGACGCTAAACGTGCGTTTCGTGCGCCAAAACGCTGCTTTTGCACAGTTTTGACGCAAAACGTGCGTTTCGTGCCCCAAAACGCTGTTTTGCACAGTTTTGACGCAAAACGTGCGTTTCGTGCCCCAAAACGCTGTTTTGCACAGTTTTAACGCAAAACGTGCGTTTCGTGCCCCAAAACGCTGCTTTTGCACAGTTTTGACGCAAAACGTGCGTTTCGTGCCCCAAAACGCTGCTTTTGCACAGTTTTGACGCAAAACGTGCGTTTCGTGGACCAAAACGCTGCTTTTGCACAGTTTTGACGCAAAACGTGCGTTTCGTGCACCAAAACGCTGCTTTTGCACAGTTTTGACGCAAAACGTGCGTTTCGTGCACCAAAACGCTGCTTTTGCACAGTTTTAACGCAAAACGTGCGTTTCGTGACCCAAAACGCTGTTTTGCACAGTTTTTACGCTAAACGTGCGTTTCGTGCGCCAAAACGCTGCTTTTGCACAGTTTTGACGCAAAACGTGCGTTTCGTGCCCCAAAACGCTGCTTTTGCACAGTTTTGACGCTAAACGTGCGTTTCGTGCGCCAAAACGCTGCTTTTGCACAGTTTTGATGCAAAACGTGCGTTTCGTGCCCCAAAACGCTGCTTTTGCCCAGTTTTGACGCAAAACGTGCGTTTCGTGCCCCAAAACGCTGTTTTGCACAGTTTTGACGCAAAACGTGCGTTTCGTGCACCAAAACGCTGCTTTTGCACAGTTTTGACGCAAAACGTGCGTTTCGTGCACCAAAACGCAGCTTTTGCACAGTTTTTACGCTAAACGTGCGTTTCGTGCACCAAAACGCTGCTTTTGCACAGTTTTGACGCAAAACGTGCGTTTCGTGCCCCAAAACGCTGTTTTGCACAGTTTTGACGCAAAACGTGCGTTTCGTGCTCCAAAACGCTGCTTTTGCACAGTTTTTACGCAAAACGTGCGTTTCGTGCCCCAAAACGCTGCTTTTGCACAGTTTTGACGCTAAACGTGCGTTTCGTTCACCAAAACGCTGCTTTTGCAACGAAACGTGCGTTTCGTGCCCCAAAACGCTGCTTTTGCCCAGTTTTGACGCAAAACGTGCGTTTCGTGCACAAAAACGCTGCTTTTGCCCAGTTTTGACGCAAAACGTGCGTTTCGTGCACCAAAACGCTGCTTTTGCACAGTTTTGACGCAAAACGTGCGTTTCGTGCTCCAAAACGCTGCTTTTGCACAGTTTTGACGCAAAACGTGCGTTTCGTGCCCCAAAACGCTGCTTTTGCCCAGTTTTGACGCAAAACGTGCGTTTCGTGCCCCAAAACGCTGTTTTGCACAGTTTTAACGCAAAACGTGCGTTTCGTGCCCCAAAACGCTGTTTTGCACAGTTTTGACGCAAAACGTGCGTTTCGTGCACCAAAACGCTGCTTTTGCACAGTTTTGAAGCAAAACGTGCGTTTCGTGCCCCAAAACGCTGTTTTGCACAGTTTTGACGCAAAACGTGCGTTTCGTGCCCCAAAACGCTGTTTTGCACAGTTTTAACGCAAAACGTGCGTTTCGTGCACCAAAACGC
The DNA here is from genome assembly GCA_943735885.1 of Stelis phaeoptera. NCBI lineage: Eukaryota > Metazoa > Arthropoda > Insecta > Hymenoptera > Megachilidae > Stelis > Stelis phaeoptera. The sequence continues at coordinate 28,313 of CALSEM010000112.1, read as the reverse complement.
TGCTTTTGCACAGTTTTGACGCTAAACGTGCGTTTCGTGCACCAAAACGCTGCTTTTGCAACGAAACATGCGTTTCGTGCCCCAAAACGCTGCTTTTGCACAGTTTTGACGCAAAACGTGCGTTTCGTGCCCCAAAACGCTGCTTTTGCACAGTTTTGACGCAAAACGTGCGTTTCGTGGACCAAAACGCTGCTTTTGCACAGTTTTGACGCAAAACGTGCGTTTCGTGCCCCAAAACGCTGCTTTTGCCCAGTTTTGACGCAAAACGTGCGTTTCGTGCCCCAAAACGCTGTTTTGCACAGTTTTAACGCAAAACGTGCGTTTCGTGCCCCAAAACGCTGTTTTGCACAGTTTTGACGCAAAACGTGCGTTTCGTGCACCAAAACGCTGCTTTTGCAAAGTTTTGAAGCAAAACGTGCGTTTCGTGCCCCAAAACGCTGTTTTGCACAGTTTTGACGCAAAACGTGCGTTTCGTGCCCCAAAACGCTGTTTTGCACAGTTTTAACGCAAAACGTGCGTTTCGTGCACCAAAACGCTGCTTTTGCACAGTTTTGACGCTAAACGTGCGTTTCGTGCACCAAAACGCTGCTTTTGCAACGAAACGTGCGTTTCGTGCCCCAAAACGCTGCTTTTGCACAGTTTTGACGCAAAACGTGCGTTTCGTGCCCCAAAACGCTGCTTTTGCACAGTTTTGACGCAAAACGTGCGTTTCGTGGACCAAAACGCTGCTTTTGCACAGTTTTGACGCAAAACGTGCGTTTCGTGCACCAAAACGCTGCTTTTGCACAGTTTTGACGCAAAACGTGCGTTTCGTGCACCAAAACGCTGCTTTTGCACAGTTTTAACGCAAAACGTGCGTTTCGTGCGCCAAAACGCTGCTTTTGCACAGTTTTGACGCAAAACGTGCGTTTCGTGCCCCAAAACGCTGCTTTTGCACAGTTTTGACGCTAAACGTGCGTTTCGTGCGCCAAAACGCTGCTTTTGCACAGTTTTGACGCAAAACGTGCGTTTCGTGCCCCAAAACGCTGTTTTGCACAGTTTTGACGCAAAACGTGCGTTTCGTGCCCCAAAACGCTGTTTTGCACAGTTTTAACGCAAAACGTGCGTTTCGTGCCCCAAAACGCTGCTTTTGCACAGTTTTGACGCAAAACGTGCGTTTCGTGCCCCAAAACGCTGCTTTTGCACAGTTTTGACGCAAAACGTGCGTTTCGTGGACCAAAACGCTGCTTTTGCACAGTTTTGACGCAAAACGTGCGTTTCGTGCACCAAAACGCTGCTTTTGCACAGTTTTGACGCAAAACGTGCGTTTCGTGCACCAAAACGCTGCTTTTGCACAGTTTTAACGCAAAACGTGCGTTTCGTGACCCAAAACGCTGTTTTGCACAGTTTTTACGCTAAACGTGCGTTTCGTGCGCCAAAACGCTGCTTTTGCACAGTTTTGACGCAAAACGTGCGTTTCGTGCCCCAAAACGCTGCTTTTGCACAGTTTTGACGCTAAACGTGCGTTTCGTGCGCCAAAACGCTGCTTTTGCACAGTTTTGATGCAAAACGTGCGTTTCGTGCCCCAAAACGCTGCTTTTGCCCAGTTTTGACGCAAAACGTGCGTTTCGTGCCCAAAACGCTGTTTTGCACAGTTTTGACGCAAAACGTGCGTTTCGTGCACCAAAACGCTGCTTTTGCACAGTTTTGACGCAAAACGTGCGTTTCGTGCACCAAAACGCAGCTTTTGCACAGTTTTTACGCTAAACGTGCGTTTCGTGCACCAAAACGCTGCTTTTGCACAGTTTTGACGCAAAACGTGCGTTTCGTGCCCCAAAACGCTGTTTTGCACAGTTTTGACGCAAAACGTGCGTTTCGTGCTCCAAAACGCTGCTTTTGCACAGTTTTTACGCAAAACGTGCGTTTCGTGCCCCAAAACGCTGCTTTTGCACAGTTTTGACGCTAAACGTGCGTTTCGTTCACCAAAACGCTGCTTTTGCAACGAAACGTGCGTTTCGTGCCCCAAAACGCTGCTTTTGCCCAGTTTTGACGCAAAACGTGCGTTTCGTGCACAAAAACGCTGCTTTTGCCCAGTTTTGACGCAAAACGTGCGTTTCGTGCACCAAAACGCTGCTTTTGCACAGTTTTGACGCAAAACGTGCGTTTCGTGCTCCAAAACGCTGCTTTTGCACAGTTTTGACGCAAAACGTGCGTTTCGTGCCCCAAAACGCTGCTTTTGCACAGTTTTGACGCTAAACGTGCGTTTCGTGCCCCAAAACGCTGCTTTTGCACAGTTTTGACGCAAAACGTGCGTTTCGTGCACCAAAACGCTGCTTTTGCACAGTTTTGACGCAAAACGTGCGTTTCGTGCCCGAAAACGCTGTTTTGCACAGTTTTGACGCAAAACGTGCGTTTCGAGCGCCAAAACGCTGCTTTTGCACAGTTTTGACGCAAAACGTGCGTTTCGTGCACCAAAACGCTGCTTTTGCGCAGTTTTGACGCTAAACGTGCGTTTCGTGCACCAAAACGCTGCTTTTGCACAGTTTTGACGCTAAACGTGCGTTTCGTGCACCAAAACGCTGCTTTTGCAACGAACGTGCGTTTCGTGCACCAAAACGCTGCTTTTGCACAGTTTTGACGCTAAACGTGCGTTTCGTGCCCCAAAACGCTGCTTTTGCACAGTTTTAACGCAAAACGTGCGTTTCGTGCCCCAAAACGCTGCTTTTGCACAGTTTTAACGCAAAACGTGCGTTTCGTGACCCAAAACGCTGTTTTGCACAGTTTTGACGCTAAGCGTGCGTTCGTGCACCAAAACGCTGCTTTTGCACAGTTTTAACGCAAAACGTGCGTTTCGTGCCCCAAAACGCTGTTTTGCACAGTTTTGACGCAAAACGTGCGTTTCGTGCACCAAAACGCTGCTTTTGCACAGTTTTGAAGCAAAACGTGCGTTTCGTGCCCCAAAACGCTGTTTTGCACAGTTTTGACGCAAAACGTGCGTTTCGTGCCCCAAAACGCTGCTTTTGCACAGTTTTAACGCAAAAACGTGCGTTTCGTGCACCAAAACGCTGCTTTTGCACAGTTTTAACGCAAAACGTGCGTTTCGTGCCCCCAAAACGCTGCTTTTGCACAGTTTTTACGCTAAACGTGCGTTTCGTGCGCCAAAACGCTGCTTTTGCACAGTTTTGACGCAAAACGTGCGTTTCGTGCCCCAAAACGCTGCTTTTGCACAGTTTTGACGCTAAACGTGCGTTTCGTGCGCCAAAACGCTGCTTTTGCACAGTTTTGACGCAAAACGTGCGTTTCGTGCCCCAAAACGCTGCTTTTGCCCAGTTTTGACGCAAAACGTGCGTTTCGTGCCCCAAAACGCTGTTTTGCACAGTTTTAACGCAAAACGTGCGTTTCGTGCCCCAAAACGCTGTTTTGCACAGTTTTGACGCAAAACGTGCGTTTCGTGCACCAAAACGCTGCTTTTGCACAGTTTTGAAGCAAAACGTGCGTTTCGTGCCCCAAAACGCTGTTTTGCACAGTTTTGACGCAAAACGTGCGTTTCGTGCCCCAAAACGCTGTTTTGCACAGTTTTTAACGCAAAACGTGCGTTTCGTGCACCAAAACGCTGCTTTTGCACAGTTTTGACGCTAAACGTGCGTTTCGTGCACCAAAACGCTGCTTTTGCAACGAAACATGCGTTTCGTGCCCCAAAACGCTGCTTTTGCACAGTTTTGACGCAAAACGTGCGTTTCGTGCCCCAAAACGCTGCTTTTGCACAGTTTTGACGCAAAACGTGCGTTTCGTGGACCAAAACGCTGCTTTTGCACAGTTTTGACGCAAAACGTGCGTTTCGTGCACCAAAACGCTGCTTTTGCACAGTTTTGAAGCAAAACGTGCGTTTCGTGCCCCAAAACGCTGTTTTGCACAGTTTTGACGCAAAACGTGCGTTTCGTGCCCCAAAACGCTGTTTTTGCACAGTTTTAACGCAAAACGTGCGTTTCGTGCACCAAAACGCTGCTTTTGCACAGTTTTGACGCTAAACGTGCGTTTCGTGCACCAAAAACGCTGCTTTTGCAACGAACGTGCGTTTCGTGCCCCAAAACGCTGCTTTTGCACAGTTTTGACGCAAAACGTGCGTTTCGTGCCCCAAAACGATGCTTTTGCACAGTTTTGACGCAAAACGTGCGTTTCGTGGACCAAAACGCTGCTTTTGCACAGTTTTGACGCAAAACGTGCGTTTCGTGCACCAAAACGCTGCTTTTGCACAGTTTTGACGCAAAACGTGCGTTTCGTGCACCAAAACGCTGCTTTTGCACAGTTTTAACGCAAAACGTGCGTTTCGTGACCCAAAACGCTGTTTTGCACAGTTTTTACGCTAAACGTGCGTTTCGTGCGCCAAAACGCTGCTTTTGCACAGTTTTGACGCAAAACGTGCGTTTCGTGCCCCAAAACGCTGCTTTTGCACAGTTTTGACGCTAAACGTGCGTTTCGTGCGCCAAAACGCTGCTTTTGCACAGTTTTGATGCAAAACGTGCGTTTCGTGCCCCAAAACGCTGCTTTTGCACAGTTTTGACGCTAAACGTGCGTTTCGTGCACCAAAACGCTGCTTTTGCACAGTTTTGACGCTAAACGTGCGTTTCGTGCACCAAAACGCTGCTTTTGCAACGAAACGTGCGTTTCGTGCCCCAAAACGCAGCTTTTTGCACAGTTTTGACGCAAAACGTGCGTTTCGTGCACCAAAACTCTGCTTTTGCACAGTTTTGACGCAAAACGTGCGTTTCGTGCCCGAAAACGCTGTTTTGCACAGTTTTGACGCAAAACGTGCGTTTCGTGCGCCAAAACGCTGCTTTTGCACAGTTTTGACGCAAAACGTGCGTTTCGTGCACCAAAACGCTGCTTTTGCGCAGTTTTGACGCTAAACGTGCGTTTCGTGCACCAAAACGCTGCTTTTGCACAGTTTTGACGCAAAACGTGCGTTTCGTGCCCCAAAACGCTGCTTTTGCACAGTTTTGACGCAAATCGTGCGTTTCGTGCACCAAAACGCTGCTTTTGCACAGTTTTGACGCAAAACGTGCGTTTCGTGCCCCAAAACGCTGCTTTTGCACAGTTTTGACGCTAAACGTGCGTTTCGTGCACCAAAACGCTGCTTTTGCACAGTTTTGACGCTAAACGTGCGTTTCGTGCACCAAAACGCTGCTTTTGCAACGAAACGTGCGTTTCGTGCCCCAAAACGCTGCTTTTGCACAGTTTTGACGCAAAACGTGCGTTTCGTGCACCAAAACGCTGCTTTTGCACAGTTTTGACGCAAAACGTGCGTTTCGTGCACCAAAACGCTGCTTTTGCACAGTTTTTTACGCTAAACGTGCGTTTCGTGCACCAAAACGCTGCTTTTGCACAGTTTTGACGCTAAACGTGCGTTTCGTGCACCAAAACGCTGCTTTTGCAACGAAACGTGCGTTTCGTGCCCCAAAACGCTGCTTTTGCACAGTTTTGACGCAAAACGTGCGTTTCGTGCCCCAAAACGCTGTTTTGCACAGTTTTGACGCAAAACGTGCGTTTCGTGCTCCAAAACGCTGCTTTTGCACAGTTTTTACGCAAAACGTGCGTTTCGTGCCCCAAAACGCTGCTTTTGCACAGTTTTGACGCTAAACGTGCGTTTCGTGCACCAAAACGCTGCTTTTGCAACGAAACGTGCGTTTCGTGCCCCAAAACGCTGCTTTTGCCCAGTTTTGACGCAAAACGTGCGTTTCGTGCACAAAAACGCTGCTTTTGCCCAGTTTTGACGCAAAACGTGCGTTTCGTGCACCAAAACGCTGCTGTTGCACAGTTTTGACGCAAAACGTGCGTTTCGTGCTCCAAAACGCTGCTTTTGCACAGTTTTGACGCAAAACGTGCGTTTCGTGCCCCAAAACGCTGCTTTTGCACAGTTTTGACGCTAAACGTGCGTTTCGTGCCCCAAAACGCTGCTTTTGCACAGTTTTGACGCTAAACGTGCGTTTCGTGCACCAAAACGCTGCTTTTGCAACGAAACGTGCGTTTCGTGCTCCAAAACGCTGCTTTTGCACAGTTTTGACGCAAAACGTGCGTTTCGTGCCCAAAACGCTGCTTTTGCACAGTTTTGACGCTAAACGTGCGTTTCGTGCACCAAAACGCTGCTTTTGCAACGAAACGTGCGTTTCGTGCCCCAAAACGCTGCTTTTGCCCAGTTTTGACGCAAAACGTGCGTTTCGTGCACCAAAACGCTGCTTTTGCACAGTTTTGACGCAAAACGTGCGTTTCGTGCTCCAAAACGCTGCTTTTGCACAGTTTTGACGCAAAACGTGCGTTTCGTGCCCCAAAACGCTGCTTTTGCACAGTTTTGACGCTAAACGTGCGTTTCGTGCACCAAAACGCTGCTTTTGCAACGAAACGTGCGTTTCGTGCCCCAAAACGCTGCTTTTGCACAGTTTTGACGCAAAAACGTGCGTTTCATGCCCCAAAACGCTGCTTTTGCACAGTTTTGACGCTAAACGTGCGTTTCGTGCACCAAAACGCTGCTTTTGCAACGAAACGTGCGTTTCGTGCCCCAAAACGCTGCTTTTGCACAGTTTTGACGCTAAGCGTGCGTTTCGTGCACCAAAACGCTGCTTTTGCACAGTTTTGACGCAAAACGTGCGTTTCGTGCACTAAAACGCTGCTTTTGCACAGTTTTGACGCTAAACGTGCGTTTCGTGCACCAAAACGCTGCTTTTGCAACGAAACGTGCGTTTCGTGCCCCAAAACGCTGCTTTTGCACAGTTTTGACGCAAAACGTGCGTTTCGTGCACCAAAACGCTGCTTTTGCAACGAAACGTGCGTTTCGTGCCCCAAAACGCTGCTTTTGCGCAGTTTTGACGCAAAACGTGCGTTTCGTGCACCAAAACGCTGCTTTTGCACAGTTTTGACGCAAAACGTGCGTTTCGTGACCCAAAACGCTGTTTTGCACAGTTTTGACGCAAAACGTGCGTTTGGTGCACCAAAACGCTGCTTTTGCACAGTTTTGACGCAAAACGTGCGTTTCGTGACCCAAAACGCTGTTTTGCACAGTTTTGACGCTAAGCGTGCGTTTCGTGCACCAAAACGCTGCTTTTGCACAGTTTTAACGCAAAACGTGCGTTTCATGCCCCAAAACGCTGTTTTGCACAGTTTTGACGCAAAACGTGCGTTTCGTGCACCAAAACGCTGCTTTTGCACAGTTTTGACGCAAAACGTGCGTTTCGTGCACCAAAACGCTGCTTTTGCAACGAAACGTGCGTTTCGTGCCCCAAAACGCTGCTTTTGCGCAGTTTTGACGCAAAACGTGCGTTTCGTGCACCAAAACGCTGCTTTTGCACAGTTTTGACGCAAAACGTGCGTTTCGTGACCCAAAACGCTGTTTTGCACAGTTTTGACGCTAAGCGTGCGTTTCGTGCACCAAAACGCTGCTTTTGCACGGTTATGACGCTAAACGTGCGTTTCGTGCACCAAAACGCTGCTTTTGCACAGTTTTGACGCAAAACGTGCGTTTCGTGCCCCAAAACGCTTTTGCACAGTTTTGACGCAAAACGTGCGTTTCTTGCACCAAAACGCTGCTTTTGCACAGTTTTGACGAAAAACGTGCGTTTCGTGCCCCAAAACGCTGCTTTTGCACAGTTTTTACGCTAAACGTGCGTTTCGTGCACCAAAACGCTGCTTTTGCACAGTTTTGACGCAAAACGTGCGTTTCGTGCCCCAAAACGCTGTTTTGCACAGTTTTGACGCAAAACGTGCGTTTCGTGCACCAAAACGCTGCTTTTGCAACGAAACGTGCGTTTCGTGCCCCAAAACGCTGCTTTTGCCCAGTTTTGACGCAAAACGTGCGTTTCGTGCCCCAAAACGCTGCTTTTGCACAGTTTTGACGCAAATCGTGCGTTTCGTGCCCCAAAACGCTGCTTTTGCACAGTTTTGACGCAAAACGTGCGTTTCGTGCCCCAAAACGCTGTTTTGCACAGTTTTGACGCAAAACGTGCGTTTCGTGCGCCAAAACGCTGCTTTTGCACAGTTTTGACGCAAAACGTGCGTTTCGTGCCCCAAAACGCTGCTTTTGCACAGTTTTGACGTAAAACGTGCGTTTCGTGCACCAAAACGCTGCTTTTGCACAGTTTTAACGCAAAACGTGCGTTTCGTGCCCCAAAACGCTGTTTTGCACAGTTTTGACGCAAAACGTGCGTTTCGTGCACCAAAACGCTGCTTTTGCACAGTTTTGACGCTAAACGTGCGTTTCGTGCACCAAAACGCTGCTTTTGCACAGTTTTGACGCAAAACGTGCGTTTCGTGCACCAAAACGCTGCTTTTGCACAGTTTTGACGCTAAACGTGCGTTTCGTGCACCAAAACGCTGCTTTTGCACAGTTTTGACGCTAAACGTGCGTTTCGTGCACCAAAACGCTGCTTTTGCAACGAAACGTGCGTTTCGTGCCCCAAAACGCTGCTTTTGCACAGTTTTGACGCAAAACGTGCGTTTCGTGACCCAAAACGCTGTTTTGCACAGTTTTGACGCAAAACGTGCGTTTCGTGCACCAAAACGCTGCTTTTGCACAGTTTTGACGCAAAACGTGCGTTTCGTGCACCAAAACGCTGCTTTTGCACAGTTTTGACGCAAAACGTGCGTTTCGTGCACCAAAACGCTGCTTTTGCACAGTTTTGACGCAAAACGTGCGTTTCGTGCCCCAAAACGCTGTTTTGCACAATTTTGACGCTAAACGTGCGTTTCGTGCACCAAAACGCTGCTTTTGCACAGTTTTGACCCAAAACGTGCGTTTCGTGCACGAAAACGCTGCTTTTGCACAGTTTTGACGCTAAGCGTGCGTTTCGTGCACCAAAACGCTGCTTTTGCACAGTTTTGACGCAAAACGTGCGTTTCGTGCACCAAAACGCTGCTTTTGCACAGTTTTGACGCTAAACGTGCGTTTCGTGCACCAAAACGCTGCTTTTGCACAGTTTTGACGCTAAACGTGCGTTTCGTGCACCAAAACGCTGCTTTTGCAACGAAACGTGCGTTTCGTGCCCCAAAACGCTGCTTTTGCACAGTTTTGACGCAAAACGTGCGTTTCGTGCCCCAAAACGCTGTTTTGCACAGTTTTGACGCAAAACGTGCGTTTCGTGCACCAAAACGCTGCTTTTGCACAGTTTTGACGCAAAACGTGCGTTTCGTGCCCCAAAACGCTGTTTTGCACAGTTTTGACGCTAAACGTGCGTTTCGTGCACCAAAACGCTGCTTTTGCACAGTTTTGACGCTAAACGTGCGTTTCGTGCACCAAAACGCTGCTTTTGCTCAGTTTTAACGCAAAACGTTCGTTTCGTGCCCCAAAACGCAGTTTTGCACAGTTTTGACGCAAAACGTGCGTTTCGTGCCCCAAAACGCTGCTTTTGCACAGTTTTGACCCAAAACGTGCGTTTCGTGCACGAAAACGCTGCTTTTGCACAGTTTTGACGCTAAGCGTGCGTTTCGTGCACCAAAACGCTGCTTTTGCACAGTTTTGACGCAAAACGTGCGTTTCGTGCACCAAAACGCTGCTTTTGCACAGTTTTGACGCTAAACGTGCGTTTCGTGCACCAAAACGCTGCTTTTGCACAGTTTTGACGCAAAACGTGCGTTTCGTGCCCCAAAACGCTGTTTTGCACAGTTTTGACGCAAAACGTGCGTTTCGTGCACCAAAACGCTGCTTTTGCACAGTTTTGACGCAAAACGTGCGTTTCGTGCCCCAAAACGCTGCTTTTGCCCAGTTTTGACGCAAAACGTGCGTTTCGTGCACCAAAACGCTGCTTTTGCACAGTTTTTACGCAAAACGTGCGTTTCGTGCCCCAAAACGCTGCTTTTGCACAGTTTTGACGCAAAACGTGCGTTTCGTGCACCAAAACGCTGCTTTTGCACGGTTTTGACGCTAAACGTGCGTTTCGTGCACCAAAACGCTGCTTTTGCACAGTTTTTACGCTAAACGTGCGTTTCGTGCACCAAAACGCTGCTTTTGCACAGTTTTGACGCAAAACGTGCGTTTCGTGCCCCAAAACGCTGTTTTGCACAGATTTGACGCAAAACGTGCGTTTCGTGCGCCAAAACGCAGTTTTGCACAGTTTTGACGCAAAACGTGCGTTTCGTGCCACAAAACGCTGCTTTTGCACAGTTTTGACGCAAAACGTGCGTTTCGTGCACGAAAACGCTGCTTTTGCACAGTTTTGACGCTAAGCGTGCGTTTCGTCCACCAAAACGCTGCTTTTGCACAGTTTTGACCCAAAACGTGCGTTTCGTGCACCAAAACGCTGCTTTTGCACAGTTTTGACGCTAAACGTGCGATTCGTGCACCAAAACGCTGTTTTGCACAATTTTGACGCAAAACGTGCGTTTCGTGCCCCAAAACGCTGGTTTTGCACAGTTTTGACGCAAAACGTGCTTTTCGTGCCCCAAAACGCTGCTTTTGCACAGTTTTGACGCTAAACGTGCGTTTCGTGCACCAAAACGCTGCTTTTGCACAGTTTTGACGCTAAACGTGCGTTTCGTGCACCAAAACGCTGCTTTTGCAACGAAACGTGCGTTTCGTGCCCCAAAACGCTGCTTTTGCACAGTTTTGACGCAAAACGTGCGTTTCGTGCGCCAAAACGCTGCTTTTGCACAGTTTTGACGCAAAACGTGCGTTTCGTGCACGAAAACGCTGCTTTTGCACAGTTTTGACGCTAAGCGTGCGTTTCGTGCACCAAAACGCTGCTTTTGCACAGTTTTGACGCTAAACGTGCGTTTCGTGCACCAAAACGCTGCTTTTGCAACGAAACGTGCGTTTCGTGCCCCAAAACGCTGCTTTTGCACAGTTTTGACGCAAAACGTGCGTTTCGTGCCCCAAAACGCTGTTTTGCACAGTTTTGACGCAAAACGTGCGTTTCGTGCACCAAAACGCTGCTTTTGCACAGTTTTGACGCAAAACGTGCGTTTCGTGCCCCAAAACGCTGCTTTTGCACAGTTTTGACGCTAAACGTGCGTTTCGTGCACCAAAACGCTGCTTTTGCACAGTTTTGACGCTAAACGTGCGTTCCGTGCACCAAAACGCTGCTTTTGCAACGAAACGTGCGTTTCGTGCCCCAAAACGCTGCTTTTGCCCAGTTTTGACGCAACACGTGTGTTTCGTGTGCCAAAACGCTGCTTTTGCACAGTTTTGACGCAAAACGTGCGTTTCGTGCACGAAAACGCTGCTTTTGCACAGTTTTGACGCTAAGCGTGCGTTTCGTGCACCAAAACGCTGCTTTTGCACAGTTTTGACGCAAAACGTGCGTTTCGTGCACCAAAACGCTGCTTTTGCACAGTTTTGACGCGAAACGTGCGATTCGTGCACCAAAACGCTGTTTTGCACAATTTTGACGCAAAACGTGCGTTTCGTGCCCCAAAACGCTGGTTTTGCACAGTTTTGACGCAAAACGTGCGTTTCGTGCCCCAAAACGCTGGTTTTGCACAGTTTTGACGCTAAACGTGCGTTTCGTGCACCAAAACGCTGCTTTTGCGCAGTTTTGACGCTAAACGTGCGTTTCGTGCACCAAAACGCTGCTTTTGCAACGAAACGTGCGTTTCGTGCCCCAAAACGCTGCTTTTGCACAGTTTTGACGCAAAACGTGCGTTTCGTGCCCCAAAACGCTGTTTTGCACAGTTTTGACGCTAATCGTGCGTTTCGTGCACCAAAACGCTGCTTTTGCACAGTTTTGACGCTAAACGTGCGTTTCGTGCACCAAAACGCAGTTTTGCACAGTTTTGACGCAAAACGTGCGTTTCGTGCCCCAAAACGCTGCTTTTGCACAGTTTTGACGCAAAACGTGCGTTTCGTGCACGAAAACGCTGCTTTTGCACAGTTTTGACGCTAAACGTGCGTTTCGTGCACCAAAACGCTGCTTTTGCACAGTTTTGACGCTAAACGTGCGTTTCGTGCACCAAAACGCTGCTTTTGCAACGAAACGTGCGTTTCGTGCCCCAAAACGCTGCTTTTGCACAGTTTTGACGCAAAACGTGCGTTTCGTGCCCCAAAACGCTGTTTTGCACAGTTTTGACGCAAAACGTGCGTTTCGTGCACCAAAACGCTGCTTTTGCACAGTTTTGACGCAAAACGTGCGTTTCGTGCCCCAAAACGCTGTTTTGCACAGTTTTGACGCTAAACGTGCGTTTCGTGCACCAAAACGCTGCTTTTGCACAGTTTTGACGCTAAACGTGCGTTTCGTGCACCAAAACGCTGCTTTTGCTCAGTTTTAACGCAAAACGTTCGTTTCGTGCCCCAAAACGCAGTTTTGCACAGTTTTGACGCAAAACGTGCGTTTCGTGCCCCAAAACGCTGCTTTTGCACAGTTTTGACCCAAAACGTGCGTTTCGTGCACGAAAACGCTGCTTTTGCACAGTTTTGACGCTAAGCGTGCGTTTCGTGCACCAAAACGCTGCTTTTGCACAGTTTTGACGCAAAACGTGCGTTTCGTGCACCAAAACGCTGCTTTTGCACAGTTTTGACGCTAAACGTGCGTTTCGTGCACCAAAACGCTGCTTTTGCACAGTTTTGACGCTAAACGTGCGTTTCGTGCACCAAAACGCTGCTTTTGCAACGAAACGTGCGTTTCGTGCCCCAAAACGCTGCTTTTGCACAGTTTTGACGCAAAACGTGCGTTTCGTGCCCCAAAACGCTGTTTTGCACAGTTTTGACGCAAAACGTGCGTTTCGTGCACCAAAACGCTGCTTTTGCACAGTTTTGACGCAAAACGTGCGTTTCGTGCCCCAAAACGCTGCTTTTGCCCAGTTTTGACGCAAAACGTGCGTTTCGTGCACCAAAACGCTGCTTTTGCACAGTTTTTACGCAAAACGTGCGTTTCGTGCCCCAAAACGCTGCTTTTGCACAGTTTTGACGCAAAACGTGCGTTTCGTGCACCAAAACGCTGCTTTTGCACGGTTTTGACGCTAAACGTGCGTTTCGTGCACCAAAACGCTGCTTTTGCACAGTTTTTACGCTAAACGTGCGTTTCGTGCACCAAAACGCTGCTTTTGCACAGTTTTGACGCAAAACGTGCGTTTCGTGCCCCAAAACGCTGTTTTGCACAGATTTGACGCAAAACGTGCGTTTCGTGCGCCAAAACGCAGTTTTGCACAGTTTTGACGCAAAACGTGCGTTTCGTGCCACAAAACGCTGCTTTTGCACAGTTTTGACGCAAAACGTGCGTTTCGTGCACGAAAACGCTGCTTTTGCACAGTTTTGACGCTAAGCGTGCGTTTCGTCCACCAAAACGCTGCTTTTGCACAGTTTTGACCCAAAACGTGCGTTTCGTGCACCAAAACGCTGCTTTTGCACAGTTTTGACGCTAAACGTGCGATTCGTGCACCAAAACGCTGTTTTGCACAATTTTGACGCAAAACGTGCGTTTCGTGCCCCAAAACGCTGGTTTTGCACAGTTTTGACGCAAAACGTGCTTTTCGTGCCCCAAAACGCTGCTTTTGCACAGTTTTGACGCTAAACTAGCGTTTCGTGCACCAAAACGCTGCTTTTGCACAGTTTTGACGCTAAACGTGCGTTTCGTGCACCAAAACGCTGCTTTTGCAACGAAACGTGCGTTTCGTGCCCCAAAACGCTGCTTTTGCACAGTTTTGACGCAAAACGTGCGTTTCGTGCGCCAAAACGCTGCTTTTGCACAGTTTTGACGCAAAACGTGCGTTTCGTGCACGAAAACGCTGCTTTTGCACAGTTTTGACGCTAAGCGTGCGTTTCGTGCACCAAAACGCTGCTTTTGCACAGTTTTGACGCTAAACGTGCGTTTCGTGCACCAAAACGCTGCTTTTGCAACGAAACGTGCGTTTCGTGCCCCAAAACGCTGCTTTTGCACAGTTTTGACGCAAAACGTGCGTTTCGTGCCCCAAAACGCTGTTTTGCACAGTTTTGACGCAAAACGTGCGTTTCGTGCACCAAAACGCTGCTTTTGCACAGTTTTGACGCAAAACGTGCGTTTCGTGCCCCAAAACGCTGCTTTTGCACAGTTTTGACGCTAAACGTGCGTTTCGTGCACCAAAACGCTGCTTTTGCACAGTTTTGACGCTAAACGTGCGTTCCGTGCACCAAAACGCTGCTTTTGCAACGAAACGTGCGTTTCGTGCCCCAAAACGCTGCTTTTGCCCAGTTTTGACGCAACACGTGTGTTTCGTGTGCCAAAACGCTGCTTTTGCACAGTTTTGACGCAAAACGTGCGTTTCGTGCACGAAAACGCTGCTTTTGCACAGTTTTGACGCTAAGCGTGCGTTTCGTGCACCAAAACGCTGCTTTTGCACAGTTTTGACGCAAAACGTGCGTTTCGTGCACCAAAACGCTGCTTTTGCACAGTTTTTGACGCGAAACGTGCGATTCGTGCACCAAAACGCTGTTTTGCACAATTTTGACGCAAAACGTGCGTTTCGTGCCCCAAAACGCTGGTTTTGCACAGTTTTGACGCAAAACGTGCGTTTCGTGCCCCAAAACGCTGGTTTTGCACAGTTTTGACGCTAAACGTGCGTTTCGTGCCCCAAAACGCTGGTTTTGCACAGTTTTGACGCAAAACGTGCTTTTCGTGCCCCAAAACGCTGCTTTTGCACAGTTTTGACGCTAAACGTGCGTTTCGTGCACCAAAACGCTGCTTTTGCACAGTTTTGACGCTAAACGTGCGTTTCGTGCACCAAAACGCTGCTTTTGCAACGAAACGTGCGTTTCGTGCCCCAAAACGCTGCTTTTGCACAGTTTTGACGCAAAACGTGCGTTTCGTGCGCCAAAACGCTGCTTTTGCACAGTTTTGACGCAAAACGTGCGTTTCGTGCACGAAAACGCTGCTTTTGCACAGTTTTGACGCTAAGCGTGCGTTTCGTGCACCAAAACGCTGCTTTTGCACAGTTTTGACGCTAAACGTGCGTTTCGTGCACCAAAACGCTGCTTTTGCAACGAAACGTGCGTTTCGTGCCCCAAAACGCTGCTTTTGCACAGTTTTGACGCAAAACGTGCGTTTCGTGCCCCAAAACGCTGTTTTGCACAGTTTTGACGCAAAACGTGCGTTTCGTGCACCAAAACGCTGCTTTTGCACAGTTTTGACGCAAAACGTGCGTTTCGTGCCCCAAAACGCTGCTTTTGCACAGTTTTGACGCTAAACGTGCGTTTCGTGCACCAAAACGCTGCTTTTGCACAGTTTTGACGCTAAACGTGCGTTCCGTGCACCAAAACGCTGCTTTTGCAACGAAACGTGCGTTTCGTGCCCCAAAACGCTGCTTTTGCCCAGTTTTGACGCAACACGTGTGTTTCGTGTGCCAAAACGCTGCTTTTGCACAGTTTTGACGCAAAACGTGCGTTTCGTGCACGAAAACGCTGCTTTTGCACAGTTTTGACGCTAAGCGTGCGTTTCGTGCACCAAAACGCTGCTTTTGCACAGTTTTGACGCAAAACGTGCGTTTCGTGCACCAAAACGCTGCTTTTGCACAGTTTTGACGCGAAACGTGCGATTCGTGCACCAAAACGCTGTTTTGCACAATTTTGACGCAAAACGTGCGTTTCGTGCCCCAAAACGCTGGTTTTGCACAGTTTTGACGCAAAACGTGCTTTTCGTGCCCCAAAACGCTGGTTTTGCACAGTTTTGACGCTAAACGTGCGTTTCGTGCACCAAAACGCTGCTTTTGCGCAGTTTTGACGCTAAACGTGCGTTTCGTGCACCAAAACGCTGCTTTTGCAACGAAACGTGCGTTTCGTGCCCCAAAACGCTGCTTTTGCACAGTTTTGACGCAAAACGTGCGTTTCGTGCCCCAAAACGCTGTTTTGCACAGTTTTGACGCTAATCGTGCGTTTCGTGCACCAAAACGCTGCTTTTGCACAGTTTTGACGCTAAACGTGCGTTTCGTGCACCAAAACGCAGTTTTGCACAGTTTTGACGCAAAACGTGCGTTTCGTGCCCCAAAACGCTGCTTTTGCACAGTTTTGACGCAAAACGTGCGTTTCGTGCACGAAAACGCTGCTTTTGCACAGTTTTGACGCTAAGCGTGCGTTTCGTGCACCAAAACGCTGCTTTTGCACAGTTTTGACGCAAAACGTGCGTTTCGTGCACCAAAACGCTGCTTTTGCACAGTTTTGACGCTAAACGTGCGATTCGTGCACCAAAACGCTGTTTTGCACAATTTTGACGCAAAACGTGCGTTTCGTGCCCCAAAACGCTGGTTTTGCACAGTTTTGACGCAAAACGTGCGTTTCGTGCCCCAAAACGCTGGTTTTGCACAGTTTTGACGCTAAACGTGCGTTTCGTGCACCAAAACGCTGCTTTTGCGCAGTTTTGACGCTAAACGTGCGTTTCGTGCACCAAAACGCTGCTTTTGCACAGTTTTGACGCTAAACGTGCGATTCGTGCACCAAAACGCTGTTTTGCACAATTTTGACGCAAAACGTGCGTTTCGTGCCCCAAAACGCTGGTTTTGCACAGTTTTGACGCAAAACGTGCGTTTCGTGCCCCAAAACGCTGGTTTTGCACAGTTTTGACGCTAAACGTGCGTTTCGTGCACCAAAACGCTGCTTTTGCGCAGTTTTGACGCTAAACGTGCGTTTCGTGCACCAAAACGCTGCTTTTGCACAGTTTTGACGCTAAACGTGCGATTCGTGCACCAAAACGCTGTTTTGCACAATTTTGACGCAAAACGTGCGTTTCGTGCCCCAAAACGCTGGTTTTGCACAGTTTTGACGCAAAACGTGCGTTTCGTGCCCCAAAACGCTGGTTTTGCACAGTTTTGACGCTAAACGTGCGTTTCGTGCACCAAAACGCTGCTTTTGCGCAGTTTTGACGCTAAACGTGCGTTTCGTGCACCAAAACGCTGCTGTTGCAACGAAACGTGCGTTTCGTGCCCCAAAACGCTGCTTTTGCACAGTTTTGACGCAAAACGTGCGTTTCGTGCCCCAAAACGCTGTTTTGCACAGTTTTGACGCAAAACGTGCGTTTCGTGCACCAAAACGCTGCTTTTGCACAGTTTTGACGCAAAACGTGCGTTTCGTGCCCCAAAACGCTGCTTTTGCACAGATTTGACGCTAAACGTGCGTTTCGTGCACCAAAACGCTGCTTTTGCAACGAAACGTGCGTTTCGTGCTCCAAAACGCTGCTTTTGCCCAGTTTTGACGCAAAACGTGCGTTTCGTGCACCAAAACGCTGCTTTTGCACAGTTTTGACGCTAAACGTGCGTTTCGTGCACCAAAACGCTGTTTTGCACAATTTTGACGCAAAACGTGCGTTTCGTGCACCAAAACGCTGCTTTTGCACAGTTTTGACGCAAAACGTGCGTTTCGTGCCCCAAAACGCTGCTTTTGCACAGTTTTGACGCTAAACGTGCGTTCCGTGCACCAAAACGCTGCTTTTGCAACGAAACGTGCGTTTCGTGCCCCAAAACGCTGCTTTTGCCCAGTTTTGACGCAACACGTGTGTTTCGTGCACCAAAACGCTGCTTTTGCCCAGTTTTGACGCAAAACGTGCGTTTCGTGCACCAAAACGCTGCTTTTGCACAGTTTTGACGCAAAACGTGCGTTTCGTGCCCCAAAACGCTGCTTTTGCACAGTTTTGACGCAAAACGTGCGTTTCGTGCACCAAAACGCTGCTTTTGCACAGTTTTGACGCAAAACGTGCGTTTCGTGCCCCAAAACGCTGCTTTTGCACAGTTTTGACGCAAAACGTGCGTTTCGTGCCCCAAAACGCTGCTTTTGCACAGTTTTGACGCAAAACGTGCGTTTCGTGCACCAAAACGCTGCTTTTGCACAGTTTTGACGCTAAACGTGCGTTTCGTGCACCAAAACGCTGCTTTTGCAACGAAACGTGCGTTTCGTGCCCCAAAACGCTGCTTTTGCACAGTCTTGACGCAAAACGTGCGTTTCGTTCCCCAAAACGCTGTTTTGCACAGTTTTGACGCAAAACGTGCGTTTCGTGCACCAAAACGCTGCTTTTGCACAGTTTTGACGCAAAACGTGCGTTTCTTGCCCCAAAACGCTTTTGCACAGTTTTGACGCAAAACGTGCGTTTCTTGCACCAAAACGCTGCTTTTGCACAGTTTTGACGCAAAACGTGCGTTTCGTGCCCCAAAACGCTGCTTTTGCACAGTTTTTACGCTAAACGTGCGTTTCGTGCACCAAAACGCTGCTTTTGCACAGTTTTGACGCAAAACGTGCGTTTCGTGCCCCAAAACGCTGTTTTGCACAGTTTTGACGCAAAACGTGCGTTTCGTGCGCCAAAACGCTGCTTTTGCACAGTTTTGACGCAAAACGTGCGTTTCGTGCCCCAAAACGCTGCTTTTGCACAGTTTTTACGCTAAACGTGCGTTTCGTGCACCAAAACGCTGCTTTTGCACAGTTTTGACGCTAAACGTGCGTTTCGTGCACCAAAACGCTGCTTTTGCTCAGTTTTAACGCAAAACGTTCGTTTCGTGCCCCAAAACGCAGTTTTGCACAGTTTTGACGCAAAACGTGCGTTTCGTGCCCCAAAACGCTGCTTTTGCACAGTTTTGACGCAAAACGTGCGTTTCGTGCCCCAAAACGCTGGTTTTGCACAGTTTTGACGCAAAACGTGCGTTTCGTGCCCCAAAACGCTGGTTTTGCACAGTTTTGACGCTAAACGTGCGTTTCGTGCACCAAAACGCTGCTTTTGCGCAGTTTTGACGCTAAACGTGCGTTTCGTGCACCAAAACGCTGCTTTTGCAACGAAACGTGCGTTTCGTGCCCCAAAACGCTGCTTTTGCACAGTTTTGACGCAAAACGTGCGTTTCGTACCCCAAAACGCTGTTTTGCACAGTTTTGACGCAAAACGTGCGTTTCGTGCACCAAAACGCTGCTTTTGCACAGTTTTGACGCAAAACGTGCGTTTCGTGCCCCAAAACGCTGCTTTTGCACAGTTTTGACGCTAAGCGTGCGTTTCGTGCACCAAAACGCTGCTTTTGCGCAGTTTTGACGCTAAACGTGCGTTTCGTGCACCAAAACGCTGCTTTTGCAACGAAACGTGCGTTTCGTGCCCCAAAACGCTGCTTTTGCACAGTTTTGACGCAAAACGTGCGTTTCGTGCCCCAAAACGCTGTTTTGCACAGTTTTGACGCAAAACGTGCGTTTCGTGCACCAAAACGCTGCTTTTGCACAGTTTTGACGCAAAACGTGCGTTTCGTGCCCCAAAACGCTGCTTTTGCACAGTTTTGACGCTAAACGTGCGTTTCGTGCACCAAAACGCTGCTTTTGCAACGAAACGTGCGTTTCGTGCTCCAAAACGCTGCTTTTGCCCAGTTTTGACGCAAAACGTGCGTTTCGTGCACCAAAACGCTGCTTTTGCACAGTTTTGACGCTAAACGTGCGTTTCGTGCACCAAAACGCTGTTTTGCACAATTTTGACGCAAAACGTGCGTTTCGTGCACCAAAACGCTGCTTTTGCACAGTTTTGACGCAAAACGTGCGTTTCGTGCCCCAAAACGCTGCTTTTGCACAGTTTTGACGCTAAACGTGCGTTCCGTGCACCAAAACGCTGCTTTTGCAACGAAACGTGCGATTCGTGCACCAAAACGCTGTTTTGCACAATTTTGACGCAAAACGTGCGTTTCGTGCCCCAAAACGCTGGTTTTGCACAGTTTTGACGCAAAACGTGCGTTTCGTGCCCCAAAACGCTGGTTTTGCACAGTTTTGACGCTAAACGTGCGTTTCGTGCACCAAAACACTGCTTTTGCAACGAAACGTGCGTTTCGTGCCCCAAAACGCTGCTTTTGCACAGTTTTGACGCAAAACGTGCGTTTCGTGCCCCAAAACGCTGTTTTGCACAGTTTTGACGCTAATCGTGCGTTTCGTGCACCAAAACGCTGCTTTTGCACAGTTTTGACGCTAAACGTGCGTTTCGTGCACCAAAACGCTGCTTTTGCTCAGTTTTAACGCAAAACGTTCGTTTCGTGCCCCAAAACGCAGTTTTGCACAGTTTTGACGCAAAACGTGCGTTTCGTGCCCCAAAACGCTGCTTTTGCACAGTTTTGACGCAAAACGTGCGTTTCGTGCACGAAAACGCTGCTTTTGCACAGTTTTGACGCTAAGCGTGCGTTTCGTGCACCAAAACGCTGCTTTTGCACAGTTTTGACGCAAAACGTGCATTTCATGCACCAAAACGCTGCTTTTGCACAGTTTTGACGCTAAACGTGCGATTAGTGCACCAAAACGCTGTTTTGCACAATTTTGACGCAAAACGTGCGTTTCGTGCCCCAAAACGCTGGTTTTGCACAGTTTTGACGCAAAACGTGCGTTTCGTGCCCCAAAACGCTGGTTTTGCACAGTTTTGACGCTAAACGTGCGTTTCGTGCACCAAAACGCTGCTTTTGCGCAGTTTTGACGCTAAACGTGCGTTTCGTGCACCAAAACGCTGCTTTTGCACAGTTTTGACGCTAAACGTGCGATTCGTGCACCAAAACGCTGTTTTGCACAATTTTGACGCAAAACGTGCGTTTCGTGCCCCAAAACGCTGGTTTTGCACAGTTTTGACGCAAAACGTGCGTTTCGTGCCCCAAAACGCTGGTTTTGCACAGTTTTGACGCAAAACGTGCGTTTCGTGCACCAAAACGCTGCTTTTGCACAGTTTTGACGCAAAACGTGCGTTTCGTGCCCCAAAACGCTGCTTTTGCACAGTTTTGACGCTAAACGTGCGTTTCGTGCCCCAAAACGCTGCTTTTGCACAGTTTTGACGCAAAACGTGCGTTTCGTGCACCAAAACGCTGCTTTGCACAGTTTTGACGCAAAACGTGCGTTTCGTGCACCAAAACGCTGCTTTTGCACAGTTTTGACGCAAAACGTGCGTTTCGTGCCCCAAAACGCTGCTTTTGCACAGTTTTGACGCTAAACGTGCGTTTCGTGCACCAAAACGCTGCTTTTGCACAGTTTTGACGCAAAACGTGCGTTTCGTGACCCAAAACGCTGTTTTGCACAGTTTTGACGCAAAGCGTGCGTTTCGTGCACCAAAACGCTGCTTTTGCACAGTTTTGACGCAAAACGTGCGTTTCGTGCACCAAAACGCTGTTTTGCACAGTTTTTGACGCAAAACGTGCGTTTCGTGCACCAAAACGCTGCTTTTGCACAGTTTTGACGCAAAACGTGCGTTTCGTGACCCAAAACGCTGTTTTGCACAGTTTTGACGCAAAACGTGCGTTTCGTGCACCAAAACGCTGCTTTTGCACAGTTTTGACGCAAAACGTGCGTTTCGTGCCCCAAAACGCTGCTTTTGCACAGTTTTGACGCTAAACGTGCGTTTCGTGCACCAAAACGCTGCTTTTGCACAGTTTTGACGCAAAACGTGCGTTTCGTGACCCAAAACGCTGTTTTGCACAGTTTTGACGCAAAGCGTGCGTTTCGTGCACCAAAACGCTGCTTTTTGCACAGTTTTGACGCAAAACGTGCGTTTCGTGCACCAAAACGCTGCTTTTGCAACGAAACGTGCGTTTCGTGCCCCAAAAACGCTGCTTTTGCACAGTTTTGACGCAAAACGTGCGTTTCGTGCACCAAAACGCTGCTTTTGCACAGTTTTGACGCAAAACGTGCGTTTCGTGCCCCAAAACGCTGCTTTTGCACAGTTTTAACGCAAAACGTGCGTTTCGTGCCCCAAAACGCTGCTTTTGCACAGTTTTGACGCTAAACGTGCGTTTCGTGCACCAAAACGCTGCTTTTGCACAGTTTTGACGCTAAACGTGCGTTTCGTGCACCAAAACGCTGCTTTTGCAACGAAACGTGCGTTTCGTGCCCCAAAACGCTGCTTTTGCACAGTTTTGACGCTAAACGTGCGTTTCGTGCACCAAAACGCTGCTTTTGCAACGAAACGTGCGTTTCGTGCACCAAAACGCTGCTTTTGCACAGTTTTGACGCTAAACGTGCGTTTCGTGCACCAAAACGCTGCTTTTGCACAGTTTTGACGCAAAACGTGCGTTTCGTGCACCAAAACGCTGCTTTTGCACAGTTTTGACGCAAAACGTGCGTTTCGTGACCCAAAACGCTGTTTTGCACAGTTTTGACGCAAAACGTGCGTTTCGTGCACCAAAACGCTGCTTTTGCACAGTTTTGACGCAAAACGTGCGTTTCGTGCCCCAAAACGCTGCTTTTGCACAGTTTTGACGCTAAACGTGCGTTTCGTGCCCCAAAACGCTGCTTTTGCACAGTTTTGACGCAAAACGTGCGTTTCGTGCACCAAAACGCTGCTTTTGCACAGTTTTGACGCTAAACGTGCGTTTCGTGCACCAAAACGCTGCTTTTGCACAGTTTTGACGCTAAACGTGCGTTTCGTGCACCAAAACGCTGCTTTTGCACAGTTTTGACGCTAAACGTGCGTTTCGTGCACCAAAACGCTGCTTTTGCACAGTTTTGACGCTAAACGTGCGTTTCGTGCACCAAAACGCTGCTTTTGCTCAGTTTTAACGCAAAACGTGCGTTTCGTGCCCCAAAACGCAGTTTTGCACAGTTTTGACGCAAAACGTGCGTTTCGTGCCCCAAAACGCTGTTTTGCACAGTTTTGACGCAAAACGTGCGTTTCGTGCCCCAAAACGCTGTTTTGCACAGTTTTAACGCAAAACGTGCGTTTCGTGCACCAAAACGCTGCTTTTGCACAGTTTTGACGCAAAACGTGCGTTTCGTGCACCAAAACGCTGCTTTTGCAACGAAACGTGCGTTTCGTGCCCCAAAACGCTGCTTTTGCACAGTTTTGACGCAAAACGTGCGTTTCGTGCACCAAAACGCTGCTTTTGCACAGTTTTGACGCTAAACGTGCGTTTCGTGCACCAAAACGCTGCTTTTGCAACGAAACGTGCGTTTCGTGCACCAAAACGCTGCTTTTGCACAGTTTTGACGCTAAACGTGCGTTTCGTGCACCAAAACGCTGCTTTTGCACAGTTTTGACGCAAAACGTGCGTTTCGTGACCCAAAACGCTGTTTTGCACAGTTTTGACGCAAAACGTGCGTTTCGTGCACCAAAACGCTGCTTTTGCACAGTTTTGACGCAAAACGTGCGTTTCGTGCCCCAAAACGCTGCTTTTGCACAGTTTTGACGCTAAACGTGCGTTTCGTGCCCCAAAACGCTGCTTTTGCACAGTTTTGACGCAAAACGTGCGTTTCGTGCACCAAAACGCTGCTTTTGCACAGTTTTGACGCTAAACGTGCGTTTCGTGCACCAAAACGCTGCTTTTGCTCAGTTTTAACGCAAAACGTTCGTTTCGTGCCCCAAAACGCAGTTTTGCACAGTTTTGACGCAAAACGTGCGTTTCGTGCCCCAAAACGCTGCTTTTGCACAGTTTTGACGCAAAACGTGCGTTTCGTGCACGAAAACGCTGCTTTTGCACAGTTTTGACGCTAAGCGTGCGTTTCGTGCACCAAAACGCTGCTTTTGCACAGTTTTGACGCAAAACGTGCATTTCATGCACCAAAACGCTGCTTTTGCACAGTTTTGACGCTAAACGTGCGATTAGTGCACCAAAACGCTGCTTTTGCACAGTTTTGACGCTAAACGTGCGATTCGTGCACCAAAACGCTGTTTTGCACAATTTTGACGCAAAACGTGCGTTTCGTGCCCCAAAACGCTGGTTTTGCACAGTTTTGACGCAAAACGTGCGTTTCGTGCCCCAAAACGCTGGTTTTGCACAGTTTTGACGCAAAACGTGCGTTTCGTGCACCAAAACGCTGCTTTTGCACAGTTTTGACGCAAAACGTGCGTTTCGTGCCCCAAAACGCTGCTTTTGCACAGTTTTGACGCTAAACGTGCGTTTCGTGCCCCAAAACGCTGCTTTTGCACAGTTTTGACGCAAAACGTGCGTTTCGTGCACCAAAACGCTGCTTTGCACAGTTTTGACGCAAAACGTGCGTTTCGTGCACCAAAACGCTGCTTTTGCACAGTTTTGACGCAAAACGTGCGTTTCGTGCCCCAAAACGCTGCTTTTGCACAGTTTTGACGCTAAACGTGCGTTTCGTGCACCAAAACGCTGCTTTTGCACAGTTTTGACGCAAAACGTGCGTTTCGTGACCCAAAACGCTGTTTTGCACAGTTTTGACGCAAAGCGTGCGTTTCGTGCACCAAAACGCTGCTTTTGCACAGTTTTGACGCAAAACGTGCGTTTCGTGCACCAAAACGCTGTTTTGCACAGTTTTGACGCAAAACGTGCGTTTCGTGCACCAAAACGCTGCTTTTGCACAGTTTTGACGCAAAACGTGCGTTTCGTGACCCAAAACGCTGTTTTGCACAGTTTTGACGCAAAACGTGCGTTTCGTGCACCAAAACGCTGCTTTTGCACAGTTTTGACGCAAAACGTGCGTTTCGTGCCCCAAAACGCTGCTTTTGCACAGTTTTGACGCTAAACGTGCGTTTCGTGCACCAAAACGCTGCTTTTGCACAGTTTTGACGCAAAACGTGCGTTTCGTGACCCAAAACGCTGTTTTGCACAGTTTTGACGCAAAGCGTGCGTTTCGTGCACCAAAACGCTGCTTTTGCACAGTTTTGACGCAAAACGTGCGTTTCGTGCACCAAAACGCTGCTTTTGCAACGAAACGTGCGTTTCGTGCCCCAAAACGCTGCTTTTGCACAGTTTTGACGCAAAACGTGCGTTTCGTGCACCAAAACGCTGCTTTTGCACAGTTTTGACGCAAAACGTGCGTTTCGTGCCCCCAAAACGCTGCTTTTGCACAGTTTTAACGCAAAACGTGCGTTTCGTGCCCCAAAACGCTGCTTTTGCACAGTTTTGACGCTAAACGTGCGTTTCGTGCACCAAAACGCTGCTTTTTGCACAGTTTTGACGCTAAACGTGCGTTTCGTGCACCAAAACGCTGCTTTTGCAACGAAACGTGCGTTTCGTGCCCCAAAACGCTGCTTTTGCACAGTTTTGACGCTAAACGTGCGTTTCGTGCACCAAAACGCTGCTTTTGCAACGAAACGTGCGTTTCGTGCACCAAAACGCTGCTTTTGCACAGTTTTGACGCTAAACGTGCGTTTCGTGCACCAAAACGCTGCTTTTGCACAGTTTTGACGCAAAACGTGCGTTTCGTGCACCAAAACGCTGCTTTTGCACAGTTTTGACGCAAAACGTGCGTTTCGTGACCCAAAACGCTGTTTTGCACAGTTTTGACGCAAAACGTGCGTTTCGTGCACCAAAACGCTGCTTTTGCACAGTTTTGACGCAAAACGTGCGTTTCGTGCCCCAAAACGCTGCTTTTGCACAGTTTTGACGCTAAACGTGCGTTTCGTGCCCCAAAACGCTGCTTTTGCACAGTTTTGACGCAAAACGTGCGTTTCGTGCACCAAAACGCTGCTTTTGCACAGTTTTTGACGCTAAACGTGCGTTTCGTGCACCAAAACGCTGCTTTTGCACAGTTTTGACGCTAAACGTGCGTTTCGTGCACCAAAACGCTGCTTTTGCACAGTTTTGACGCTAAACGTGCGTTTCGTGCACCAAAACGCTGCTTTTGCACAGTTTTGACGCTAAACGTGCGTTTCGTGCACCAAAACGCTGCTTTTGCTCAGTTTTAACGCAAAACGTGCGTTTCGTGCCCCAAAACGCAGTTTTGCACAGTTTTGACGCAAAACGTGCGTTTCGTGCCCCAAAAACGCTGTTTTGCACAGTTTTGACGCAAAACGTGCGTTTCGTGCCCCAAAACGCTGTTTTGCACAGTTTTAACGCAAAACGTGCGTTTCGTGCACCAAAACGCTGCTTTTGCACAGTTTTGACGCAAAACGTGCGTTTCGTGCACCAAAACGCTGCTTTTGCAACGAAACGTGCGTTTCGTGCCCCAAAACGCTGCTTTTGCACAGTTTTGACGCAAAACGTGCGTTTCGTGCACCAAAACGCTGCTTTTGCACAGTTTTGACGCTAAACGTGCGTTTCGTGCACCAAAACGCTGCTTTTGCAACGAAACGTGCGTTTCGTGCACCAAAACGCTGCTTTTGCACAGTTTTGACGCTAAACGTGCGTTTCGTGCACCAAAACGCTGCTTTTGCACAGTTTTGACGCAAAACGTGCGTTTCGTGACCCAAAACGCTGTTTTGCACAGTTTTGACGCAAAACGTGCGTTTCGTGCACCAAAACGCTGCTTTTGCACAGTTTTGACGCAAAACGTGCGTTTCGTGCCCCAAAACGCTGCTTTTGCACAGTTTTGACGCTAAACGTGCGTTTCGTGCCCCAAAACGCTGCTTTTGCACAGTTTTGACGCAAAACGTGCGTTTCGTGCACCAAAACGCTGCTTTTGCACAGTTTTGACGCTAAACGTGCGTTTCGTGCACCAAAACGCTGCTTTTGCTCAGTTTTAACGCAAAACGTTCGTTTCGTGCCCCAAAACGCAGTTTTGCACAGTTTTGACGCAAAACGTGCGTTTCGTGCCCCCAAAACGCTGCTTTTGCACAGTTTTGACGCAAAACGTGCGTTTCGTGCACGAAAACGCTGCTTTTGCACAGTTTTGACGCTAAGCGTGCGTTTCGTGCACCAAAACGCTGCTTTTGCACAGTTTTGACGCAAAACGTGCATTTCATGCACCAAAACGCTGCTTTTGCACAGTTTTGACGCTAAACGTGCGATTAGTGCACCAAAACGCTGTTTTGCACAATTTTGACGCAAAACGTGCGTTTCGTGCCCCAAAACGCTGGTTTTGCACAGTTTTGACGCAAAACGTGCGTTTCGTGCCCCAAAACGCTGGTTTTGCACAGTTTTGACGCTAAACGTGCGTTTCGTGCACCAAAACGCTGCTTTTGCGCAGTTTTGACGCTAAACGTGCGTTTCGTGCACCAAAACGCTGCTTTTGCACAGTTTTGACGCTAAACGTGCGATTCGTGCACCAAAACGCTGTTTTGCACAATTTTGACGCAAAACGTGCGTTTCGTGCCCCAAAACGCTGGTTTTGCACAGTTTTGACGCAAAACGTGCGTTTCGTGCCCCAAAACGCTGGTTTTGCACAGTTTTGACGCAAAACGTGCGTTTCGTGCACCAAAACGCTGCTTTTGCACAGTTTTGACGCAAAACGTGCGTTTCGTGCCCCCAAAACGCTGCTTTTGCACAGTTTTGACGCTAAACGTGCGTTTCGTGCCCCAAAACGCTGCTTTTGCACAGTTTTGACGCAAAACGTGCGTTTCGTGCACCAAAACGCTGCTTTGCACAGTTTTGACGCTAAACGTGCGTTTCGTGCACCAAAACGCTGCTTTTGCAACGAAACGTGCGTTTCGTGCCCCCAAAACGCTGCTTTTTGCACAGTTTTGACGCTAAACGTGCGTTTCGTGCACCAAAACGCTGCTTTTGCAACGAAACGTGCGTTTCGTGCACCAAAACGCTGCTTTTGCACAGTTTTGACGCTAAACGTGCGTTTCGTGCACCAAAACGCTGCTTTTGCACAGTTTTGACGCAAAACGTGCGTTTCGTGCACCAAAACGCTGCTTTTGCACAGTTTTGACGCAAAACGTGCGTTTCGTGACCCAAAACGCTGTTTTGCACAGTTTTGACGCAAAACGTGCGTTTCGTGCACCAAAACGCTGCTTTTGCACAGTTTTGACGCAAAACGTGCGTTTCGTGCCCCAAAACGCTGCTTTTGCACAGTTTTGACGCTAAACGTGCGTTTCGTGCCTCCCAAAACGCTGCTTTTGCACAGTTTTGACGCAAAACGTGCGTTTCGTGCACCAAAACGCTGCTTTTGCACAGTTTGACGCTAAACGTGCGTTTCGTGCACCAAAACGCTGCTTTTGCACAGTTTTGACGCTAAACGTGCGTTTCGTGCACCAAAACGCTGCTTTTGCACAGTTTTGACGCTAAACGTGCGTTTCGTGCACCAAAACGCTGCTTTTGCACAGTTTTGACGCTAAACGTGCGTTTCGTGCACCAAAACGCTGCTTTTGCTCAGTTTTAACGCAAAACGTGCGTTTCGTGCCCCAAAACGCAGTTTTGCACAGTTTTGACGCAAAACGTGCGTTTCGTGCCCCAAAACGCTGTTTTGCACAGTTTTGACGCAAAACGTGCGTTTCGTGCCCCAAAACGCTGTTTTGCACAGTTTTAACGCAAAACGTGCGTTTCGTGCACCAAAAACGCTGCTTTTGCACAGTTTTGACGCAAAACGTGCGTTTCGTGCACCAAAACGCTGCTTTTGCAACGAAACGTGCGTTTCGTGCCCCAAAACGCTGCTTTTGCACAGTTTTGACGCAAAACGTGCGTTTCGTGCACCAAAACGCTGCTTTTGCACAGTTTTGACGCTAAACGTGCGTTTCGTGCACCAAAACGCTGCTTTTGCAACGAAACGTGCGTTTCGTGCACCAAAACGCTGCTTTTGCACAGTTTTGACGCTAAACGTGCGTTTTCGTGCACCAAAACGCTGCTTTTGCACA
>CALSEM010000111.1:0-27600 GCA_943735885.1 Stelis phaeoptera | reverse complement strand
TTGCAAAGGCGGCGTTTTGGTGCACGAAACGCACGTTTCTTGCCAAAACGGAGCAAAAGCAAAGCGGCGATTCGGTGCACGAAACGCACGTTTCGTTGCAAAAGCGGCGTTTTGGTGCACAAAACGCACGTTTAGCGTCAAAACGTGCAAAAGCAGCGTTTTGGTGCACGAAACGCACGTTTAGCGTTAAAACTGTGCAAAAGCAGCGTTTTGGTGCACGAAGCGCACGTTTAGCGTCAAAACTGTGCAAAAGCAGCGATTTGGTGCATGAAACGCACGTTTCGTGCCAAAACGGAGCAAAAGCGGCGATTCGGTGCGCGAAACGCACGTTTAGCATCAAAACTGTGCAAAAGCAGCGTTTTGTTGAACGAAACGCACGTTTTGCAACAAAACTGTGCAAAAGCAGCGTTTTGGTGCACGAAACGCACGTTTCGTTGCAAAAGCAGCGTTTTGGTGCACGAAACGCACGTTTCGTTGCAAAAGCAGCGTTTTGGTGCACGAAACGCACGTTTTGTTGCAAAAGCGGCGTTTTGGTGCACGAAACGCACGTTTAGCGTCAAAACTGTGTAAACGCAGCGTTTTGGTGCACGAAACGCACGTTTAGCGTCAAAACTGTGCAAAAGCAGCGTTTTGGTGCACGAAACGCACGTTTAGCGTCAAGACTGTGCAAAAGCAGCGTTTTGGTGCACGAAAAGCACGTTTAGCGTCAAAACTGTGCAAAGCAGCGATTTGGTGCACGAAACGCACGTTTCTTGCCAAAACGAAGCAAAAGCGGCGATTCGGTGCGCGAAACGCACGTTTCTTTGCACAAGCGGCGTTTTAGTGCACGAAACGCACGTTTAGCGTCAAAACTGTGCAAAAGCAGCGTTTTAGTGCACGAAACGCACGTTTAGCTTCAAAACTGTGCAAAAGCAGCGTTTTGGTGCACGAAACGCACGTTTCGTCGCAAAAGCGGCGTTTTGGTGCACAAAACGTACGTTTAGCGTCAAAACCGTGCAAAAGCAGCGTTTTGGTGCACGAAACGCACGTTTAGCGTTAAAACTGTGCAAAAGCAGCGTTTTGGTGCACGAAACGCACGTTTAGCGTCAAAACTGTGCAAAGGCAGCGTTTTGGTGCACGAAACGCACGTTTTGTTGCAAAAGCGGCGTTTTGGTGCACAAACCGCACGTTTAGCGTCAAAACCGTGCAAAAGCAGCGTTTTGGTGCACGAAACGCACGTTTAGCGTTAAAACTGTGCAAAAGCAGCGTTTTGGTGCACGAAACGCACGTTTCGCGTCAAAACTGTGCAAAAGCAGCGTTTTGGTGCACGAAACGCACGTTTCGTTGCAAAAGCAGCGTTTTGGTGCACGAAACGCACGTTTTGTTGCAAAAGCGGCGTTTTGGTGCACGAAACGCACGTTTAGCGTCAAAACTGTGTAAACGCAGCGTTTTGGTGCACGAAAGGCACGTTTAGCGTCAAAACTGTGCAAAAGCAGCGTTTTGGTGCACGAAACGCACGTTTAGCGTCAAAACTGTGCAAAGGCAGCGTTTTGGTGCACGAAACGCACGTTTTGTTGCAAAAGCGGCGTTTTGGTGCACGAAACGCACGTTTAGCGTCAAAGCTGTGCAAAAGCAGCGTTATGGAGCACGAAACGCATGTTTCGTTGCAAAAGCGGCGTTTTGGTGCACGAAACGCACGTTTAGCGTCAAAACTGTGCAAAAGCAGCGTTTTAGTGCACGAAACGCACGTTTCATGCAAAAGCGAAGCAAAAGCGGCGATTCGGTGCGCGAAACGCACGTTTCGTTGCAAAAGCGGCGTTTTGGTGCAAGAAACGCACGTTTAGCGTCAAAACTGTGCAAAAACAGCGTTTTGGTGCACGAAACGCACGTTTAGCATCAAAACTGTTTCAAAAGCAGCGTTTTGGTGCACAAAACGCACGTTTAGCATCAAAACTGTGCAAAAGCAGCGTTTTGTGCACGAAACGCACGTTTAGCGGCAAAACTGTGCAAAAGCAGCGTTTTTGGTGCACGAAACGCACGTTTAGCGTCAAAACTGTGCAAAAGCAGCGTTTTGGTGAACGAACCGCACGTTTCGTTGCAAAAGCGGCGTTTTGGTGCACGCAACGGACGTTCAGCGTCAAAACTGTGCAAAAGCAGCGTTTTGGTGCACGAAACGCACGTTTCGTTGCAAAAGTGGCGTTTTGGTGCACGAAACGCATGTTTAGCGTCAAAACTGTGCAAAAGCAGCGTTTTGGTGCTCGAAACGCACGTTTAGCGTCAAAACTGTGCAAAAGCAGCGTTTTAGTGCACGAAACGCACGTTTCGTTGCAAAAGCGGCGTTTTGGTGCACGAAACGGACGTTTAGCGTCAAAACTGTGCAAAAGCAGCGTTTTGGTGCACGAAACGCACGTTTAGCGTCAAAACTGTGCAAAAGCAGCGTTTTAGTGCACGAAACGCACGTTTCGTTGCAAAAGCGGCGTTTTGGTGCACGAAACGGACGTTTAGCGTCAAATCTGTGCAAAAGCAGCGTTTTGGTGAACGAATCGCACGTTTCGTTGCAAAGGCGGCGTTTTGGTGCACGAAACGCACGTTTCTTGCCAAAACGGAGCAAAAGCGGCGATTCGGTGCACGAAACGCACGTTTCGTTGCAAAAGCGGCGTTTTGGTGCACAAAACGCACGTTTAGCGTCAAAACCGTGCAAAAGCAGCGTTTTGGTGCACGAAACGCACGTTTAGCGTTAAAACTGTGCAAAAGCAGCGTTTTGGTGCACGAAACGCACGTTTAGCGTCAAAACTGTGCAAAAGCAGCGATTTGGTGCATGAAACGCACGTTTCTTGCCAAAACGGAGCAAAAGCGGCGATTCGGTGCGCGAAACGCACGTTTAGCATCAAAACTGTGCAAAAGCAGCGTTTTGTTGAACGAAACGCACGTTTTGCAACAAAACTGTGCAAAAGCAGCGTTTTGGTGCACGAAACGCACGTTTCGTTGCAAAAGCAGCGTTTTGGTGCACGAAACGCACGTTTCGTTGCAAAAGCAGCGTTTTGGTGCACGAAACGCACGTTTTGTTGCAAAAGCGGCGTTTTGGTGCACGAAACGCACGTTTAGCGTCAAAACTGTGTAAACGCAGCGTTTTGGTGCACGAAACGCACGTTTAGCGTCAAAACTGTGCAAAAGCAGCGTTTTGGTGCACGAAACGCACGTTTAGCGTCAAGACTGTGCAAAAGCAGCGTTTTGGTGCACGAAAAGCACGTTTAGCGTCAAAACTGTGCAAAGCAGCGATTTGGTGCACGAAACGCACGTTTCTTGCCAAAACGAAGCAAAAGCGGCGATTCGGTGCGCGAAACGCACGTTTCTTTGCACAAGCGGCGTTTTAGTGCACGAAACGCACGTTTAGCGTCAAAACTGTGCAAAAGCAGCGTTTCAGTGCACGAAACGCACGTTTAGCTTCAAAACTGTGCAAAAGCAGCGTTTTGGTGCACGAAACGCACGTTTCGTCGCAAAAGCGGCGTTTTGGTGCACAAAACGTACGTTTAGCGTCAAAACCGTGCAAAAGCAGCGTTTTGGTGCACGAAACGCACGTTTAGCGTTAAAACTGTGCAAAAGCAGCGTTTTGGTGCACGAAACGCACGTTTAGCGTCAAAACTGTGCATAGGCAGCGTTTTGGTGCACGAAACGCACGTTTTGTTGCAAAAGCGGCGTTTTGGTGCACAAACCGCACGTTTAGCGTCAAAACCGTGCAAAAGCAGCGTTTTGGTGCACGAAACGCACGTTTAGCGTTTAAAACTGTGCAAAAGCAGCGTTTTGGTGCACGAAACGCACGTTTCGCGTCAAAACTGTGCAAAAGCAGCGTTTTGGTGCACGAAACGCACGTTTAGCGTCAAAACTGTGCAAAAGCAGCGTTTTGGTGCACGAAACGCTCGTTTAGCGTCAAAACTGTGTAAAAGCAGCGTTTTGGTGCACGAAAAGCACGTTTAGCATCAAAACTGTGCAAAAGCAGCGTTTTGGTGCACGAAACGGACGTTTCGCTGCAAAAGCGGCGTTTTGGTGCACGAAACGCCCGTTTCGTTGCAAAAGCGGCGTTTTGGTGCACGAAGCGCACGTTTAGCGTCAAAACTGTGCAAAAGCAGCGTTTTGGTGCACGAAACGCGCGTTTAGCGTCAAAACTGTGCAAAAGCTTCGTTTTGGTGCACGAAACGCACGTTAAGCGTCAAAACTGTGCAAAAGCAGCGTTTTGATGCACGAAACGCACGTTTAGCGTAAAAACTGTGCAAAAGCAGCCTTTTGGTGCACGAAACGCACGTTTCGTTGCAAAAGCGGCGTTTTGGTGCACGAAACGCAAGTTTAGCGTCAAAACTGTGCAAAGTAAGCGATTTGGTGCACGAAACGCACGTTTCATGCAAAAGCGAAGCAAAAGCGGCGATTCGGTGCGCGAAACGCACGTTTCGTTGCAAAAGCGGCGTTTTGGTGCAAGAAACGCACGTTTAGCGTCAAAACTGTGCAAAAACAGCGTTTTGGTGCACGAAACGCACGTTTAGCATCAAAACTGTTCAAAAGCAGCGTTTTGGTGCACAAAACGCACGTTTAGCATCAAAACTGTGCAAAAGCAGCGTTTTGTGCACGAAACGCACGTTTAGCGGCAAAACTGTGCAAAAGCAGCGTTTTTGGTGCACGAAACGCACGTTAGCGTCAAAACTGTGCAAAAGCAGCGTTTTGGTGAACGAACCGCACGTTTCGTTGCAAAAGCGGCGTTTTGGTGCACGCAACGGACGTTCAGCGTCAAAACTGTGCAAAAGCAGCGTTTTGGTGCACGAAACGCACGTTTCGTTGCAAAAGCGGCGTTTTGGTGCACGAAACGCATGTTTAGCGTCAAAACTGTGCAAAAGCAGCGTTTTGGTGCTCGAAACGCACGTTTAGCGTCAAAACTGTGCAAAAGCAGCGTTTTAGTGCACGAAACGCACGTTTCGTTGCAAAAGCGGCGTTTTGGTGCACGAAACGGACGTTTAGCGTCAAAACTGTGCAAAAGCAGCGTTTTGGTGCACGAAACGCACGTTTAGCGTCAAAACTGTGCAAAAGCAGCGTTTTTAGTGCACGAAACGCACGTTTCGTTGCAAAAGCGGCGTTTTGGTGCACGAAACGGACGTTTAGCGTCAAATCTGTGCAAAAGCAGCGTTTTGGTGCACGAAACGC
Source organism: Stelis phaeoptera (assembly GCA_943735885.1). Classification (NCBI taxonomy): domain Eukaryota; kingdom Metazoa; phylum Arthropoda; class Insecta; order Hymenoptera; family Megachilidae; genus Stelis; species Stelis phaeoptera. Next base: position 22,434 of record CALSEM010000111.1, on the reverse strand, counting down.
ACGTTTCGTCGCAAAAGCGGCGTTTTGGTGCACAAAACGCACGTTTAGCGTCAAAACCGTGCAAAAGCAGCGTTTTGGTGCACGAAACGCACGTTTAGCGTTAAAACTGTGCAAAAGCAGCGTTTTGGTGCACGAAACGCACGTTTAGCGTCAAAACTGTGCAAAAGCAGCGATTTGGTGCACGAAACGCACGTTTCTTGCCAAAACGGAGCAAAAGCGGCGATTCGGTGCGCGAAACGCACGTTTCGTTGCAAAAGCGGCGTTTTGGTGCACGAAACGCACGTTTAGCGTCAATCTGTGCAAAAGCAGCGTTTTGGTGCACGAAACGCACGTTTCGTTGCAAAAGCAGCGTTTTGGTGCACGAAACGCACGTTTTGTTGCAAAAGCGGCGTTTTGGTGCACCAAAAGCGCGTTTAGCTACAAAACTGCGCAAAAGCAGCGTTTTGGTGCACGAAACGCACGTTTCGTTGCAAAAGCGGCGTTTTGGTGCACGAAACGCACGTTTAGCGTCAAAACTGTGCAAAAGCAGCGTTTTGGTGCACGAAACGCACGTTTAGCGTCAAGACTGTGCAAAAGCAGCGTTTTGGTGCACGAAAAGCACGTTTAGCGTCAAAACTGTGCAAAGCAGCGATTTGGTGCACGAAACGCACGTTTCTTGCCAAAACGAAGCAAAAGCGGCGATTCGGTGCGCGAAACGCATGTTTCTTTGCACAAGCGGCGTTTTAGTGCACGAAACGCACGTTTAGCGCCAAAACTGTGCAAAAGCAGCGTTTTGGTGCACGAAAAGCACGTTTAGCATCAAAACTGTGCAAAAGCAGCGTTTTGTTGAACGAAACGCACGTTTTGCAACAAAACTGTGCAAAAGCAGCGTTTTGGAGCACGAAACGCCCGTTTCGTTGCAAAAGCAGCGTTTTGGTGCACGAAACGCACGTTTTGTTGCAAAAGCGGCGTTTTGGTGCACGAAACGCACGTTTAGTGTCAAAACTGTGTAAACGCAGCGTTTTGGTGCACGAAAGGCACGTTTAGCGTCAAAACTGTGCAAAAGCAGCGTTTTGGTGCACGAAACGCACGTTTAGCGTCAAAACTGTGCAAAGGCAGCGTTTTGGTGCACGAAACGCACGTTTTGTTGCAAAAGCGGCGTTTTGGTGCACGAAACGCACGTTTAGCGTCAAAGCTGTGCAAAAGCAGCGTTATGGAGCACGAAACGCATGTTTCGTTGCAAAAGCGGCGTTTTGGTGCACGAAACGCACGTTTAGCGTCAAAACTGTGCAAAAGCAGCGTTTTGGTGCACGAAACGCACGTTTCTTGCCAAAACGGAGCAAAAGCGGCGATTCGGTGCGCGAAACGCACGTTTCGTTGCAAAAGCGGCGTTTTAGTGCACGAAACGCACGTTTAGCGTCAAAACTGTGCAAAAGCAGCGTTTTAGTGCAGGAAACGCACGTTTAGCTTCAAAACTGTGCAAAAGCAGCGTTTTGGTGCACGAAACGCACGTTTCGTTGCAAAAGCGGCGTTTTGGTGCACAAAACGCACGTTTAGCGTCAAAACCGTGCAAAAGCAGCGTTTTGGTGCACGAAACGCACGTTTAGCGTTAAAACGGTGCAAAAGCAGCGTTTTGGTGCACGAAACGCACGTTTAGCGTCAAAACTGTGCAAAAGCAGCGATTTGGTGCACGAAACGCACGTTTCTTGCCAAAACGGAGCAAAAGCGGCGATTCGGTGCGCGAAACGCACGTTTCTTGCCAAAACGAAGCAAAAGCGGCGATTCGGTGCGCGAAACGCACGTTTCTTTGCACAAGCGGCGTTTTGGTGCACGAAACGCACGTTTAGCGCCAAAACTGTGCAAAAGCAGCATTCTGGTGCACGAAAAGCACGTTTAGCATCAAAACTGTGCAAAAGCAGCGTTTTGTTGAACGAAACGCACGTTTGCAACAAAACTGTGCAAAAGCAGCGTTTTGGTGCACGAAACGCACGTTTCGTTGCAAAAGCAGCGTTTTGGTGCACGAAACGCACGTTTTGTTGCAAAAGCGGCGTTTTGGTGCACGAAACGCACGTTTAGCGTCAAAACTGTGTAAACGCAGCGTTTTGGTGCACGAAAGGCACGTTTAGCGTCAAAACTGTGCAAAAGCAGCGTTTTGGTGCACGAAACGCACGTTTAGCGTCAAAACTGTGCAAAGGCAGCGTTTTGGTGCACGAAACGCACGTTTTGTTGCAAAAGCGGCGTTTTGGTGCACGAAACGCACGTTTAGCGTCAAAGCTGTGCAAAAGCAGCGTTATGGAGCACGAAACGCATGTTTCGTTGCAAAAGCGGCGTTTTGGTGCACGAAACGCACGTTTAGCGTCAAAACTGTGCAAAAGCAGCGTTTTAGTGCACGAAACGCACGTTTCATGCAAAAGCGAAGCAAAAGCGGCGATTCGGTGCGCGAAACGCACGTTTCGTTGCAAAAGCGGCGTTTTGGTGCAAGAAACGCACGTTTAGCGTCAAAACTGTGCAAAAACAGCGTTTTGGTGCACGAAACGCACGTTTAGCATCAAAACTGTTCAAAAGCAGCGTTTTGGTGCACAAAACGCACGTTTAGCATCAAAACTGTGCAAAAGCAGCGTTTTGTGCACGAAACGCACGTTTAGCGGCAAAACTGTGCAAAAGCAGCGTTTTTGGTGCACGAAACGCACGTTTAGCGTCAAAACTGTGCAAAAGCAGCGTTTTGGTGAACGAACCGCACGTTTCGTTGCAAAAGCGGCGTTTTGGTGCACGCAACGGACGTTCAGCGTCAAAACTGTGCAAAAGCAGCGTTTTGGTGCACGAAACGCACGTTTCGTTGCAAAAGTGGCGTTTTGGTGCACGAAACGCATGTTTAGCGTCAAAACTGTGCAAAAGCAGCGTTTTGGTGCTCGAAACGCACGTTTAGCGTCAAAACTGTGCAAAAGCAGCGTTTTAGTGCACGAAACGCACGTTTCGTTGCAAAAGCGGCGTTTTGGTGCACGAAACGGACGTTTAGCGTCAAAACTGTGCAAAAGCAGCGTTTTGGTGCACGAAACGCACGTTTAGCGTCAAAACTGTGCAAAAGCAGCGTTTTAGTGCACGAAACGCACGTTTCGTTGCAAAAGCGGCGTTTTGGTGCACGAAACGGACGTTTAGCGTCAAATCTGTGCAAAAGCAGCGTTTTGGTGAACGAATCGCACGTTTCGTTGCAAAGGCGGCGTTTTGGTGCACGAAACGCACGTTTCTTGCCAAAACGGAGCAAAAGCGGCGATTCGGTGCACGAAACGCACGTTTCGTTGCAAAAGCGGCGTTTTGGTGCACAAAACGCACGTTTAGCGTCAAAACCGTGCAAAAGCAGCGTTTTGGTGCACGAAACGCACGTTTAGCGTTAAAACTGTGCAAAAGCAGCGTTTTGGTGCACGAAGCGCACGTTTAGCGTCAAAACTGTGCAAAAGCAGCGATTTGGTGCATGAAACGCACGTTTCGTGCCAAAACGGAGCAAAAGCGGCGATTCGGTGCGCGAAACGCACGTTTAGCATCAAAACTGTGCAAAAGCAGCGTTTTGTTGAACGAAACGCACGTTTTGCAACAAAACTGTGCAAAAGCAGCGTTTTGGTGCACGAAACGCACGTTTCGTTGCAAAAGCAGCGTTTTGGTGCACGAAACGCACGTTTCGTTGCAAAAGCAGCGTTTTGGTGCACGAAACGCACGTTTTGTTGCAAAAGCGGCGTTTTGGTGCACGAAACGCACGTTTAGCGTCAAAACTGTGTAAACGCAGCGTTTTGGTGCACGAAACGCACGTTTAGCGTCAAAACTGTGCAAAAGCAGCGTTTTGGTGCACGAAACGCACGTTTAGCGTCAAGACTGTGCAAAAGCAGCGTTTTGGTGCACGAAAAGCACGTTTAGCGTCAAAACTGTGCAAAGCAGCGATTTGGTGCACGAAACGCACGTTTCTTGCCAAAACGAAGCAAAAGCGGCGATTCGGTGCGCGAAACGCACGTTTCTTTGCACAAGCGGCGTTTTAGTGCACGAAACGCACGTTTAGCGTCAAAACTGTGCAAAAGCAGCGTTTTAGTGCACGAAACGCACGTTTAGCTTCAAAACTGTGCAAAAGCAGCGTTTTGGTGCACGAAACGCACGTTTCGTCGCAAAAGCGGCGTTTTGGTGCACAAAACGTACGTTTAGCGTCAAAACCGTGCAAAAGCAGCGTTTTGGTGCACGAAACGCACGTTTAGCGTTAAAACTGTGCAAAAGCAGCGTTTTGGTGCACGAAACGCACGTTTAGCGTCAAAACTGTGCAAAGGCAGCGTTTTGGTGCACGAAACGCACGTTTTGTTGCAAAAGCGGCGTTTTGGTGCACAAACCGCACGTTTAGCGTCAAAACCGTGCAAAAGCAGCGTTTTGGTGCACGAAACGCACGTTTAGCGTTAAAACTGTGCAAAAGCAGCGTTTTGGTGCACGAAACGCACGTTTCGCGTCAAAACTGTGCAAAAGCAGCGTTTTGGTGCACGAAACGCACGTTTCGTTGCAAAAGCAGCGTTTTGGTGCACGAAACGCACGTTTTGTTGCAAAAGCGGCGTTTTGGTGCACGAAACGCACGTTTAGCGTCAAAACTGTGTAAACGCAGCGTTTTGGTGCACGAAAGGCACGTTTAGCGTCAAAACTGTGCAAAAGCAGCGTTTTGGTGCACGAAACGCACGTTTAGCGTCAAAACTGTGCAAAGGCAGCGTTTTGGTGCACGAAACGCACGTTTTGTTGCAAAAGCGGCGTTTTGGTGCACGAAACGCACGTTTAGCGTCAAAGCTGTGCAAAAGCAGCGTTATGGAGCACGAAACGCATGTTTCGTTGCAAAAGCGGCGTTTTGGTGCACGAAACGCACGTTTAGCGTCAAAACTGTGCAAAAGCAGCGTTTTAGTGCACGAAACGCACGTTTCATGCAAAAGCGAAGCAAAAGCGGCGATTCGGTGCGCGAAACGCACGTTTCGTTGCAAAAGCGGCGTTTTGGTGCAAGAAACGCACGTTTAGCGTCAAAACTGTGCAAAAACAGCGTTTTGGTGCACGAAACGCACGTTTAGCATCAAAACTGTTCAAAAGCAGCGTTTTGGTGCACAAAACGCACGTTTAGCATCAAAACTGTGCAAAAGCAGCGTTTTGTGCACGAAACGCACGTTTAGCGGCAAAACTGTGCAAAAGCAGCGTTTTTGGTGCACGAAACGCACGTTTAGCGTCAAAACTGTGCAAAAGCAGCGTTTTGGTGAACGAACCGCACGTTTCGTTGCAAAAGCGGCGTTTTGGTGCACGCAACGGACGTTCAGCGTCAAAACTGTGCAAAAGCAGCGTTTTGGTGCACGAAACGCACGTTTCGTTGCAAAAGTGGCGTTTTGGTGCACGAAACGCATGTTTAGCGTCAAAACTGTGCAAAAGCAGCGTTTTGGTGCTCGAAACGCACGTTTAGCGTCAAAACTGTGCAAAAGCAGCGTTTTAGTGCACGAAACGCACGTTTCGTTGCAAAAGCGGCGTTTTGGTGCACGAAACGGACGTTTAGCGTCAAAACTGTGCAAAAGCAGCGTTTTGGTGCACGAAACGCACGTTTAGCGTCAAAACTGTGCAAAAGCAGCGTTTTAGTGCACGAAACGCACGTTTCGTTGCAAAAGCGGCGTTTTGGTGCACGAAACGGACGTTTAGCGTCAAATCTGTGCAAAAGCAGCGTTTTGGTGAACGAATCGCACGTTTCGTTGCAAAGGCGGCGTTTTGGTGCACGAAACGCACGTTTCTTGCCAAAACGGAGCAAAAGCGGCGATTCGGTGCACGAAACGCACGTTTCGTTGCAAAAGCGGCGTTTTGGTGCACAAAACGCACGTTTAGCGTCAAAACCGTGCAAAAGCAGCGTTTTGGTGCACGAAACGCACGTTTAGCGTTAAAACTGTGCAAAAGCAGCGTTTTGGTGCACGAAACGCACGTTTAGCGTCAAAACTGTGCAAAAGCAGCGATTTGGTGCATGAAACGCACGTTTCTTGCCAAAACGGAGCAAAAGCGGCGATTCGGTGCGCGAAACGCACGTTTAGCATCAAAACTGTGCAAAAGCAGCGTTTTGTTGAACGAAACGCACGTTTTGCAACAAAACTGTGCAAAAGCAGCGTTTTGGTGCACGAAACGCACGTTTCGTTGCAAAAGCAGCGTTTTGGTGCACGAAACGCACGTTTCGTTGCAAAAGCAGCGTTTTGGTGCACGAAACGCACGTTTTGTTGCAAAAGCGGCGTTTTGGTGCACGAAACGCACGTTTAGCGTCAAAACTGTGTAAACGCAGCGTTTTGGTGCACGAAACGCACGTTTAGCGTCAAAACTGTGCAAAAGCAGCGTTTTGGTGCACGAAACGCACGTTTAGCGTCAAGACTGTGCAAAAGCAGCGTTTTGGTGCACGAAAAGCACGTTTAGCGTCAAAACTGTGCAAAGCAGCGATTTGGTGCACGAAACGCACGTTTCTTGCCAAAACGAAGCAAAAGCGGCGATTCGGTGCGCGAAACGCACGTTTCTTTGCACAAGCGGCGTTTTAGTGCACGAAACGCACGTTTAGCGTCAAAACTGTGCAAAAGCAGCGTTTTAGTGCACGAAACGCACGTTTAGCTTCAAAACTGTGCAAAAGCAGCGTTTTGGTGCACGAAACGCACGTTTCGTCGCAAAAGCGGCGTTTTGGTGCACAAAACGTACGTTTAGCGTCAAAACCGTGCAAAAGCAGCGTTTTGGTGCACGAAACGCACGTTTAGCGTTAAAACTGTGCAAAAGCAGCGTTTTGGTGCACGAAACGCACGTTTAGCGTCAAAACTGTGCAAAGGCAGCGTTTTGGTGCACGAAACGCACGTTTTGTTGCAAAAGCGGCGTTTTGGTGCACAAACCGCACGTTTAGCGTCAAAACTGTGCAAAAGCAGCGTTTTGGTGCACGAAACGCACGTTTAGCGTCAAGACTGTGCAAAAGCAGCGTTTTGGTGCACGAAAAGCACGTTTAGCGTCAAAACTGTGCAAAGCAGCGATTTGGTGCACGAAACGCACGTTTCTTGCCAAAACGAAGCAAAAGCGGCGATTCGGTGCGCGAAACGCACGTTTCTTTGCACAAGCGGCGTTTTAGTGCACGAAACGCACGTTTAGCGTCAAAACTGTGCAAAAGCAGCGTTTTAGTGCACGAAACGCACGTTTAGCTTCAAAACTGTGCAAAAGCAGCGTTTTGGTGCACGAAACGCACGTTTCGTCGCAAAAGCGGCGTTTTGGTGCACAAAACGTACGTTTAGCGTCAAAACCGTGCAAAAGCAGCGTTTTGGTGCACGAAACGCACGTTTAGCGTTAAAACTGTGCAAAAGCAGCGTTTTGGTGCACGAAACGCACGTTTAGCGTCAAAACTGTGCAAAGGCAGCGTTTTGGTGCACGAAACGCACGTTTTGTTGCAAAAGCGGCGTTTTGGTGCACAAACCGCACGTTTAGCGTCAAAACCGTGCAAAAGCAGCGTTTTGGTGCACGAAACGCACGTTTAGCGTTAAAACTGTGCAAAAGCAGCGTTTTGGTGCACGAAACGCACGTTTCGCGTCAAAACTGTGCAAAAGCAGCGTTTTGGTGCACGAAACGCACGTTTAGCGTCAAAACTGTGCAAAAGCAGCGTTTTGGTGCACGAAACGCTCGTTTAGCGTCAAAACTGTGTAAAAGCAGCGTTTTGGTGCACGAAAAGCACGTTTAGCATCAAAACTGTGCAAAAGCAGCGTTTTGGTGCACGAAACGGACGTTTCGCTGCAAAAGCGGCGTTTTGGTGCACGAAACGCCCGTTTCGTTGCAAAAGCGGCGTTTTGGTGCACGAAGCGCACGTTTAGCGTCAAAACTGTGCAAAAGCAGCGTTTTGGTGCACGAAACGCGCGTTTAGCGTCAAAACTGTGCAAAAGCTTCGTTTTGGTGCACGAAACGCACGTTAAGCGTCAAAACTGTGCAAAAGCAGCGTTTTGATGCACGAAACGCACGTTTAGCGTAAAAACTGTGCAAAAGCAGCCTTTTGGTGCACGAAACGCACGTTTCGTTGCAAAAGCGGCGTTTTGGTGCACGAAACGCAAGTTTAGCGTCAAAACTGTGCAAAGTAAGCGATTTGGTGCACGAAACGCACGTTTCATGCAAAAGCGAAGCAAAAGCGGCGATTCGGTGCGCGAAACGCACGTTTCGTTGCAAAAGCGGCGTTTTGGTGCAAGAAACGCACGTTTAGCGTCAAAACTGTGCAAAAACAGCGTTTTGGTGCACGAAACGCACGTTTAGCATCAAAACTGTTCAAAAGCAGCGTTTTGGTGCACGAAACGCACGTTTAGCGTTAAAACTGTGCAAAAGCAGCGTTTTGGTGCACGAAACGCACGTTTAGCGTCAAAACTGTGCAAAAGCAGCGATTTGGTGCACGAAACGCACGTTTCTTGCCAAAACGGAGCAAAAGCGGCGATTCGGTGCGCGAAACGCACGTTTCGTTGCAAAAGCGGCGTTTTGGTGCACGAAACGCACGTTTAGCGTCAAATCTGTGCAAAAGCAGCGTTTTGGTGCACGAAACGCACGTTTCGTTGCAAAAGCAGCGTTTTGGTGCACGAAACGCACGTTTTGTTGCAAAAGCGGCGTTTTGGTGCACCAAAAGCGCGTTTAGCTACAAAACTGCGCAAAAGCAGCGTTTTGGTGCACGAAACGCACGTTTCGTTGCAAAAGCGGCGTTTTGGTGCACGAAACGCACGTTTAGCGTCAAAACTGTGCAAAAGCAGCGTTTTGGTGCACGAAACGCACGTTTAGCGTCAAGACTGTGCAAAAGCAGCGTTTTGGTGCACGAAAAGCACGTTTAGCGTCAAAACTGTGCAAAGCAGCGATTTGGTGCACGAAACGCACGTTTCTTGCCAAAACGAAGCAAAAGCGGCGATTCGGTGCGCGAAACGCATGTTTCTTTGCACAAGCGGCGTTTTAGTGCACGAAACGCACGTTTAGCGCCAAAACTGTGCAAAAGCAGCGTTTTGGTGCACGAAAAGCACGTTTAGCATCAAAACTGTGCAAAAGCAGCGTTTTGTTGAACGAAACGCACGTTTTGCAACAAAACTGTGCAAAAGCAGCGTTTTGGAGCACGAAACGCCCGTTTCGTTGCAAAAGCAGCGTTTTGGTGCACGAAACGCACGTTTTGTTGCAAAAGCGGCGTTTTGGTGCACGAAACGCACGTTTAGTGTCAAAACTGTGTAAACGCAGCGTTTTGGTGCACGAAAGGCACGTTTAGCGTCAAAACTGTGCAAAAGCAGCGTTTTGGTGCACGAAACGCACGTTTAGCGTCAAAACTGTGCAAAGGCAGCGTTTTGGTGCACGAAACGCACGTTTTGTTGCAAAAGCGGCGTTTTGGTGCACGAAACGCACGTTTAGCGTCAAAGCTGTGCAAAAGCAGCGTTATGGAGCACGAAACGCATGTTTCGTTGCAAAAGCGGCGTTTTGGTGCACGAAACGCACGTTTAGCGTCAAAACTGTGCAAAAGCAGCGTTTTGGTGCACGAAACGCACGTTTCTTGCCAAAACGGAGCAAAAGCGGCGATTCGGTGCGCGAAACGCACGTTTCGTTGCAAAAGCGGCGTTTTAGTGCACGAAACGCACGTTTAGCGTCAAAACTGTGCAAAAGCAGCGTTTTAGTGCAGGAAACGCACGTTTAGCTTCAAAACTGTGCAAAAGCAGCGTTTTGGTGCACGAAACGCACGTTTCGTTGCAAAAGCGGCGTTTTGGTGCACAAAACGCACGTTTAGCGTCAAAACCGTGCAAAAGCAGCGTTTTGGTGCACGAAACGCACGTTTAGCGTTAAAACGGTGCAAAAGCAGCGTTTTGGTGCACGAAACGCACGTTTAGCGTCAAAACTGTGCAAAAGCAGCGATTTGGTGCACGAAACGCACGTTTCTTGCCAAAACGGAGCAAAAGCGGCGATTCGGTGCGCGAAACGCACGTTTCTTGCCAAAACGAAGCAAAAGCGGCGATTCGGTGCGCGAAACGCACGTTTCTTTGCACAAGCGGCGTTTTGGTGCACGAAACGCACGTTTAGCGCCAAAACTGTGCAAAAGCAGCATTCTGGTGCACGAAAAGCACGTTTAGCATCAAAACTGTGCAAAAGCAGCGTTTTGTTGAACGAAACGCACGTTTTGCAACAAAACTGTGCAAAAGCAGCGTTTTGGTGCACGAAACGCACGTTTCGTTGCAAAAGCAGCGTTTTGGTGCACGAAACGCACGTTTTGTTGCAAAAGCGGCGTTTTGGTGCACGAAACGCACGTTTAGCGTCAAAACTGTGTAAACGCAGCGTTTTGGTGCACGAAAGGCACGTTTAGCGTCAAAACTGTGCAAAAGCAGCGTTTTGGTGCACGAAACGCACGTTTAGCGTCAAAACTGTGCAAAGGCAGCGTTTTGGTGCACGAAACGCACGTTTTGTTGCAAAAGCGGCGTTTTGGTGCACGAAACGCACGTTTAGCGTCAAAGCTGTGCAAAAGCAGCGTTATGGAGCACGAAACTCACGTTTCGTTGCAAAAACGGCGTTTTGGCGCACGAAACGCACGTTTTGCGTCAAAACTGTGCAAAAGCAGCGATTTGGTGCACGAAACGCACGTTTCGTTGCAAAAGCGGCGTTTTGGTGCACGAAACGCACGTTTTGCGTCAAAACTGTGCAAAAGCAGCGATTTGGTGCGTGAAACGCACGTGTCGCTGCAAAAGCAGCGATTTGGTGCACGAAACGCACGTTTCGTTGCAAAAACGGCGTTTTGGTGCACGAAACGCACGTTTATCGTCAAAACTGTGCAAAAGCAGCGTTTTGGTGCACGAAACGCACGTTTTGCGTCAAAACTGTGCAAAAGCAGCGTTTTGGTGCACGAAACGCACGTTTTGCGTCAAAACTGTGCAAAACAGCGTTTTGGGGCACGAAACGCACGTTTTGCGTCAAAACTGTGCAAAAGCAGCGTTTTGGGGCACGAAACGCACGTTTCGTTGCAAAAGCAGCGTTTTGGTGCACGAAACGCACGTTTTGCGTCAAAACTGTGCAAAACAGCGTTTTGGGGCACGAAACGCACGTTTCGTTGCAAAAGCAGCGTTTTGGTGCACGAAACGCACGTTTTGCGTCAAAACTGTGCAAAACAGCGTTTTGGGGCACGAAACGCACGTTTTGCGTCAAAACTGTGCAAAAGCAGCGTTTTGGGGCACGAAACGCACGTTTCGTTGCAAAAGCAGCGTTTTGGTGCACGAAACGCACGTTTTGCGTTAAAACTGTGCAAAAGCAGCGTTTTGATGCACGAAACGCACGTTTCGTTGCAAAAGCAGCGTTTTGGTGCACGAAACGCACGTTTTGCGTCAAAACTGTGCAAAAGCAGCGTTTTGGTGCACGAAACGCACGTTTTGCGTCAAAACTGTGCAAAAGCAGCGTTTTGGGGCACGAAACGCACGTTTTGCGTCAAAACTGTGCAAAAGCAGCGTTTTGGGGCACGAAACGTACGTTTCGTTGCAAAAGCAGCGTTTTGGTGCACGAAACGCACGTTTAGCGTCAAAACTGTGCAAAAGCAGCGTTTTGGGGCACGAAACGCACGTTTTGCGTCAAAACTGTGCAAAAGCAGCGTTTTGGTGCACGAAACGCACGTTTTGTGTCAAAACTGTGCAAAACAGCGTTTTGGGGCACGAAACGCACGTTTTGCGTCAAAACTGTGCAAAACAGCGCTTTGGGGCACGAAACGCACGTTTTGCGTCAAAACTGTGCAAAAGCAGCGTTTTGGGGCACGAAACGCACGTTTTGCGTCAAAACTGTGCAAAAGCAGCGTTTTGGGGCACGAAACGCACGTTTTGCGTCAAAACTGTGCAAAAGCAGCGTTTTGGTGCACGAAACGCACGTTTTGCGTCAAAACTGTGCAAAAGCAGCGTTTTGGGGCACGAAACGCACGTTTCGTTGCAAAAGCAGCGTTTTGGTGCACGAAACGCACGTTTAGCGTCAAAACTGTGCAAAAGCAGCGTTTTGGTGCACGAAACGCACGTTTTGCGTCAAAACTGTGCAAAAGCAGCGTTTTGGTGCACGAAACGCACGTTTTGCGTCAAAACTGTGCAAAACAGCGTTTTGGGGCACGAAACGCACGTTTCGTTGCAAAAGCAGCGTTTTGGTGCACGAAACGCACGTTTAGCGTCAAAACTGTGCAAAAGCAGCGTTTTGGTGCACGAAACGCACGTTTTGCGTCAAAACTGTGCAAAAGCAGCGTTTTGGTGCACGAAACGCACGTTTTGCGTCAAAACTGTGCAAAACAGCGTTTTGGGGCACGAAACGCACGTTTCGTTGCAAAAGCAGCGTTTTGGTGCACGAAACGCACGTTTAGCGTCAAAACTGTGCAAAAGCAGCGTTTTGGTGCACGAAACGCACGTTTTGCGTCAAAACTGTGCAAAAGCAGCGTTTTGGTGCACGAAACGCACGTTTAGCGTCAAAACTGTGCAAAAGTAGCGTTTTGGGGCACGAAACGCACGTTTCGTTGCAAAAGCAGCGTTTTGGTGCACGAAACGCAGGTTTTGCGTCAAAACTGTGCAAAACAGCGTTTTGGGGCACGAAACGCACGTTTCGTTGCAAAAGCAGCGTTTTGATGCACGAAACGCACGTTTTGCGTGAAAACTGTGCAAAAGCAGCGTTTTGGTGCACGAAACGCACGTTTTGCGTCAAAACTGTGCAGAAGCAGCGTTTTGGGGCACGAAACGCACGTTTTGCGTCAAAACTGTGCAAAAGCAGCGTTTTGGTGCACGAAACGCACGTTTTGCGTCAAAACTGTGCAAATGCAGCGTTTTGGGGCACGAAACGCACGTTTTGCGATAAAACTGTGCAAAAGCAGCGTTTTGGTGCACGAAACGCACGTTTTGCGTCAAAACTGTGCAAAACAGCGTTTTGGGGCACGAAACGCACGTTTTGCGTTAAAACTGTGCAAAAGCAGCGTTTTGGTGCACGAAACGCACGTTTTGCGTTAAAACTGTGCAAAAGCAGCGTTTTGGTGCGCGAAACGCACGTTTCGTTGCAAAAGCAGCGTTTTGGTGCACGAAACGCACGTTTATCGTCAAAACTGTGCAAAAGCAGCGTTTTGGTGCACGAAACGCACGTTTTGCGTCAAAACTGTGCAAAAGCAGCGTTTTGGTGCACGAAACGCACGTTTTGCGTCAAAACTGTGCAAAACAGCGTTTTGGGGCACGAAACGCACGTTTTGCGTCAAAACTGTGCAAAAGCAGCGTTTTGAGGCACGAAACGCACGTTTCGTTGCAAAAGCAGCGTTTTGGTGCACGAAACGCACGTTTTGCGTCAAAACTGTGCAAAACAGCGTTTTGGGGCACGAAACGCACGTTTCGTTGCAAAAGCAGCGTTTTGGTGCACGAAACGCACGTTTTGCGTCAAAACTGTGCAAAACAGCGTTTTGGGGCACGAAACGCACGTTTTGCGTCAAAACTGTGCAAAAGCAGCGTTTTGGGGCACGAAACGCACGTTTCGTTGCAAAAGCAGCGTTTTGGTGCACGAAACGCACGTTTTGCGTCAAAACTGTGCAAAAGCAGCGTTTTCGCGCACGAAACGCACGTTTTGCGTCAAAACTGTGCAAAAGCAGCGTTTTGGTGCACGAAACGCACGTTTTGCGTCAAAACTGTGCAAAACAGCGTTTTGGGGCACGAAACGCACGTTTCGTTGCAAAAGCAGCGTTTTGGTGCACGAAACGCACGTTTTGCGTCAAAACTGTGCAAAACAGCGTTTTGGGGCACGAAACGCACGTTTCGTTGCAAAAGCAGCGTTTTGGTGCACGAAACGCACGTTTTGCGTCAAAACTGTGCAAAAGCAGCGTTTTGGTGCACGAAACGCACGTTTTGCGTCAAAACTGTGCAAAAGCAGCGTTTTGGTGCACGAAACGCACGTTTTGCGTCAAAACTGTGCAAAAGCAGCGTTTTGGGGCACGAAACGCACGTTTCGTTGCAAAACAGCGTTTTGGGGCACGAAACGCACGTTTTGCGTCAAAACTGTGCAAAACAGCGTTTTGGGGCACGAAACGCACGTTTCGTTGCAAAAGCAGCGTTTTGGTGCACGAAACGCACGTTTTGCGTCAAAACTGTGCAAAAGCAGCGTTTTGGTGCACGAAACGCACGTTTTGCGTCAAAACTGTGCAAAAGCAGCGTTTTGGTGCACGAAACGCACGTTTTGCGTTAAAACTGTGCAAAAGCAGCGTTTTGGGGCACGAAACGCACGTTTTGCGTCAAAACTGTGCAAAAGCAGCGTTTTGGTGCACGAAACGCACGTTTAGCGTCAAAACTGTGCAAAAGCAGCGTTTTGGTGCACGAAACGCACGTTTCGTTGCAAAAGCAGCGTTTTGGTGCACGAAACGCACGTTTAGCGTCAAAACTGTGCAAAAGCAGCGTTTTGGGGCACGAAACGCACGTTTTGCGTCAAAACTGTGCAAAAGCAGCGTTTTGGGGCACGAAACGCACGTTTTGCGTCAAAACTGTGCAAAAGCAGCGTTTTGGGGCACGAAACGCACGTTTCGTTGCAAAAGCAGCGTTTTGGTGCACGAAACGCACGTTTTGCGTCAAAACTGTGCAAAACAGCGTTTTGGGGCACGAAACGCACGTTTCGTTGCAAAAGCAGCGTTTTGGTGCACGAAACGCACGTTTAGCGTCAAAACTGTGCAAAAGCAGCGTTTTGGTGCACGAAACGCACGTTTTGCGTCAAAACTGTGCAAAAGCAGCGTTTTGGTGCACGAAACGCACGTTTTGCGTCAAAACTGTGCAAAAGCAGCGTTTTGGGGCACGAAACGCACGTTTCGTTGCAAAACAGCGTTTTGGGGCACGAAACGCACGTTTTGCGTTAAAACTGTGCAAAAGCAGCGTTTTGGGGCACGAAACGCACGTTTCGTTGCAAAAGCAGCGTTTTGGTGCACGAAACGCACGTTTTGCGTCAAAACTGTGCAAAAGCAGCGTTTTGGTGCACGAAACGCACGTTTCGTTGCAAAAGCAGCGTTTTGGTGCACGAAACGCACGTTTAGCGTCAAAACTGTGCAAAAGCAGCGTTTTGGGGCACGAAACGCACGTTTTGCGTCAAAACTGTGCAAAAGCAGCGTTTTGGGGCACGAAACGCACGTTTCGTTGCAAAAGCAGCGTTTTGGTGCATGAAACGCACGTTTTGCGTCAAAACTGTGCAAAAGCAGCGTTTTGGTGCACGAAACGCACGTTTTGCGTCAAAACTGTGCAAAACAGCGTTTTGGGGCACGAAACGCACGTTTCGTTGCAAAAGCAGCGTTTTGGTGCACGAAACGCACGTTTAGCGTCAAAACTGTGCAAAAGCAGCGTTTTGGTGCACGAAACGCACGTTTTGCGTCAAAACTGTGCAAAAGCAGCGTTTTGGTGCACGAAACGCACGTTTTGCGTCAAAACTGTGCAAAAGCAGCGTTTTGGGGCACGAAACGCACGTTTCGTTGCAAAACAGCGTTTTGGGGCACGAAACGCACGTTTTGCGTTAAAACTGTGCAAAAGCAGCGTTTTGGGGCACGAAACGCACGTTTCGTTGCAAAAGCAGCGTTTTGGTGCACGAAACGCACGTTTTGCGTCAAAACTGTGCAAAAGCAGCGTTTTGGTGCACGAAACGCACGTTTCGTTGCAAAAGCAGCGTTTTGGTGCACGAAACGCACGTTTAGCGTCAAAACTGTGCAAAAGCAGCGTTTTGGGGCACGAAACGCACGTTTTGCGTCAAAACTGTGCAAAAGCAGCGTTTTGGGGCACGAAACGCACGTTTCGTTGCAAAAGCAGCGTTTTGGTGCATGAAACGCACGTTTTGCGTCAAAACTGTGCAAAAGCAGCGTTTTGGTGCACGAAACGCACGTTTTGCGTCAAAACTGTGCAAAACAGCGTTTTGGGGCACGAAACGCACGTTTCGTTGCAAAAGCAGCGTTTTGGTGCACGAAACGCACGTTTTGCGTCAAAACTGTGCAAAACAGCGTTTTGGGGCACGAAACGCACGTTTCGTTGCAAAAGCAGCGTTTTGGTGCACGAAACGCACGTTTTGCGTCAAAACTGTGCAAAACAGCGTTTTGGGGCACGAAAAGCACGTTTCGTTGCAAAAGCAGCGTTTTGGTGCACGAAACGCACGTTTTGCGTCAAAACTGTGCAAAAGCAGCGTTTTGTTGCACGAAACGCACGTTTTGCGTCAAAACTGTGCAAAAGCAGCGTTTTGGGGCACGAAACGCACGTTTTGCGTCAAAACTGTGCAAAAGCAGCGTTTTGGGGCACGAAACGCACGTTTCGTTGCAAAAGCAGCGTTTTGGTGCACGAAACGCACGTTTTGCGTCAAAACCGTGCAAAACAGCGTTTTGGGGCACGAAACGCACGTTTTGCGTCAAAACTGTGCAAAAGCAGCGTTTTGGGGCACGAAACGCACGTTTTGCGTCAAAACTGTGCAAAAGCAGCGTTTTGGTGCACGAAACGCACGTTTTGCGTCAAAACTGTGCAAAAGCAGCGTTTTGGGGCACGAAACGCACGTTTCGTTGCAAAAGCAGCGTTTTGGTGCACGAAACGCACGTTTAGCGTCAAAACTGTGCAAAAGCAGCGTTTTGGTGCACGAAACGCACGTTTTGCGTCAAAACTGTGCAAAAGCAGCGTTTTGGTGCACGAAACGCACGTTTTGCGTCAAAACTGTGCAAAACAGCGTTTTGGGGCACGAAACGCACGTTTCGTTGCAAAAGCAGCGTTTTGGTGCACGAAACGCACGTTTTGCGTCAAAACTGTGCAAAAGCAGCGTTTTGGTGCACGAAACGCACGTTTTGCGTCAAAACTGTGCAAAAGCAGCGTTTTGGTGCACGAAACGCACGTTTTGCGTTAAAACTGTGCAAAAGCAGCGTTTTGGGGCACGAAACGCACGTTTTGCGTCAAAACTGTGCAAAAGCAGCGTTTTGGTGCACGAAACGCACGTTTAGCGTCAAAACTGTGCAAAAGCAGCGTTTTGGTGCACGAAACGCACGTTTAGCGTCAAAACTGTGCAAAAGCAGCGTTTTGGGGCACGAAACGCACGTTTTGCGTCAAAACTGTGCAAAAGCAGCGTTTTGGGGCAAGAAACGCACGTTTTGCGTCAAAACTGTGCAAAACAGCGTTTTGGGGCACGAAACGCACGTTTTGCGTCAAAACTGTGCAAAAGCAGCGTTTTGGGGCACGAAACGCACGTTTTGCGTCAAAACTGTGCAAAAGCAGCGTTTTGGTGCACGAAACGCACGTTTTGCGTCAAAACTGTGCAAAAGCAGCGTTTTGGGGCACGAAACGCACGTTTCGTTGCAAAAGCAGCGTTTTGGTGCACGAAACGCACGTTTAGCGTCAAAACTGTGCAAAAGCAGCGTTTTGGTGCACGAAACGCACGTTTTGCGTCAAAACTGTGCAAAAGCAGCGTTTTGGTGCACGAAACGCACGTTTTGCGTCAAAACTGTGCAAAACAGCGTTTTGGGGCACGAAACGCACGTTTCGTTGCAAAAGCAGCGTTTTGGTGCACGAAACGCACGTTTTGCGTCAAAACTGTGCAAAAGCAGCGTTTTGGTGCACGAAACGCACGTTTTGCGTCAAAAACTGTGCAAAAGCAGTGTTTTGGTGCACGAAACGCACGTTTTGCGTTAAAACTGTGCAAAAGCAGCGTTTTGGGGCACGAAACGCACGTTTTGCGTCAAAACTGTGCAAAAGCAGCGTTTTGGTGCACGAAACGCACGTTTAGCGTCAAAACTGTGCAAAAGCAGCGTTTTGGTGCACGAAACGCACGTTTCGTTGCAAAAGCAGCGTTTTGGTGCACGAAACGCACGTTTAGCGTCAAAACTGTGCAAAAGCAGCGTTTTGGGGCACGAAACGCACGTTTTGCGTCAAAACTGTGCAAAAGCAGCGTTTTGGGGCACGAAACGCACGTTTTGCGTCAAAACTGTGCAAAACAGCGTTTTGGGGCACGAAACGCACGTTTCGTTGCAAAAGCAGCGTTTTGGTGCACGAAACGCACGTTTTGCGTCAAAACTGTGCAAAACAGCGTTTTGGGGCACGAAATGCACGTTTCGTTGCAAAAGCAGCGTTTTGGTGCACGAAACGCACGTTTTGCGTCAAAACTGTGCAAAAGCAGCGTTTTGGTGCACGAAACGCACGTTTAGCGTCAAAACTGTGCAAAAGAAGCGTTTTGGTGCACGAAACGCACGTTTTGCGTCAAAACTGTGCAAAAGCAGCGTTTTGGTGCACGAAACGCACGTTTTGCGTCAAAACTGTGCAAAAGCAGCGTTTTGGGGCACGAAACGCACGTTTCGTTGCAAAAGCAGCGTTTTGGTGCACGAAACGCACGTTTTGCGTCAAAACTGTGCAAAAGCAGCGTTTTGGTGCACGAAACGCACGTTTTGCGTCAAAACTGTGCAAAAGCAGCGTTTTGGGGCACGAAACGCACGTTTTGCGTCAAAACTGTGCAAAAGCAGCGTTTTGGGGCACGAAACGCACGTTTTGCGTCAAAACTGTGCAAAAGCAGCGTTTTGGTGCACGAAACGCACGTTTTGCGTCAAAACTGTGCAAAAGCAGCGTTTTGGGGCACGAAACGCACGTTTCGTTGCAAAAGCAGCGTTTTGGTGCACGAAACGCACGTTTTGCGTCAAAACTGTGCAAAAGCAGCGTTTTGGTGCACGAAACGCACGTTTAGCGTCAAAACTGTGCAAAACAGCGTTTTCGGGCACGAAACGCACGTTTTGCGTTAAAACTGTGCAAAAGCAGCGTTTTGATGCACGAAACGCACGTTTCGTTGCAAAAGCAGCGTTTTGGTGCACGAAACGCACGTTTTGCGTCAAAACTGTGCAAAAGCAGCGTTTTGGTGCACGAAACGCACGTTTTGCGTCAAAACTGTGCAAAAGCAGCGTTTTGGGGCACGAAACGCACGTTTTGCGTCAAAACTGTGCAAAACAGCGCTTTGGGGCACGAAACGCACGTTTTGCGTCAAAACTGTGCAAAAGCAGCGTTTTGGGGCACGAAACGCACGTTTCGCGTCAAAACTGTGCAAAAGCAGCGTTTTGGGGCACGAAACGCACGTTTTGCGTCAAAACTGTGCAAAAGCAGCGTTTTGGTGCACGAAACGCACGTTTTGCGTCAAAACTGTGCAAAAGCAGCGTTTTGGGGCACGAAACGCACGTTTCGTTGCAAAAGCAGCGTTTTGGTGCACGAAACGCACGTTTAGCGTCAAAACTGTGCAAAAGCAGCGTTTTGGTGCACGAAACGCACGTTTTGCGTCAAAACTGTGCAAAAACAGCGTTTTGGGGCACGAAACGCACGTTTCGTTGCAAAAGCAGCGTTTTGGTGCACGAAACGCACGGTTTGCGTCAAAACTGTGCAAAACAGCGTTTTGGGGCACGAAACGCACGTTTCGTTGCAAAAGCAGCGTTTTGGTGCACGAAACGCACGTTTTGCGTCAAAACTGTGCAAAAGCAGCGTTTTGGTGCACGAAACGCACGTTTAGCGTCAAAACTGTGCAAAAGAAGCGTTTTGGTGCACGAAACGCACGTTTTGCGTCAAAACTGTGCAAAAGCAGCGTTTTGGTGCACGAAACGCACGTTTTGCGTCAAAACTGTGCAAAAGCAGCGTTTTGGGGCACGAAACGCACGTTTCGTTGCAAAAGCAGCGTTTTGGTGCACGAAACGCACGTTTTGCGTCAAAACTGTGCAAAACAGCGTTTTGGGGCACGAAACGCACGTTTCGTTGCAAAAGCAGCGTTTTGGTGCACGAAACGCACGTTTTGCGTCAAAACTGTGCAAAACAGCGTTTTGGGGCACGAAAAGCACGTTTTCGTTGCAAAAGCAGCGTTTTGGTGCACGAAACGCACGTTTTGCGTCAAAACTGTGCAAAAGCAGCGTTTTGTTGCACGAAACGCACGTTTTGCGTCAAAACTGTGCAAAAGCAGCGTTTTGGGGCACGAAACGCACGTTTTGCGTCAAAACTGTGCAAAAGCAGCGTTTTGGGGCACGAAACGCACGTTTCGTTGCAAAAGCAGCGTTTTGGTGCACGAAACGCACGTTTTGCGTCAAAACCGTGCAAAACAGCGTTTTGGGGCACGAAACGCACGTTTTGCGTCAAAACTGTGCAAAAGCAGCGTTTTGGGGCACGAAACGCACGTTTTGCGTCAAAACTGTGCAAAAGCAGCGTTTTGGTGCACGAAACGCACGTTTTGCGTCAAAACTGTGCAAAAGCAGCGTTTTGGGGCACGAAACGCACGTTTCGTTGCAAAAGCAGCGTTTTGGTGCACGAAACGCACGTTTAGCGTCAAAACTGTGCAAAAGCAGCGTTTTGGTGCACGAAACGCACGTTTTGCGTCAAAACTGTGCAAAAGCAGCGTTTTGGTGCACGAAACGCACGTTTTGCGTCAAAACTGTGCAAAACAGCGTTTTGGGGCACGAAACGCACGTTTCGTTGCAAAAGCAGCGTTTTGGTGCACGAAACGCACGTTTTGCGTCAAAACTGTGCAAAAGCAGCGTTTTGGTGCACGAAACGCACGTTTTACGTCAAAACTGTGCAAAAGCAGCGTTTTGGTGCACGAAACGCACGTTTTGCGTTAAAACTGTGCAAAAGCAGCGTTTTGGGGCACGAAACGCACGTTTTGCGTCAAAACTGTGCAAAAGCAGCGTTTTGGTGCACGAAACGCACGTTTTGCGTCAAAACTGTGCAAAAGCAGCGTTTTGGGGCACGAAACGCACGTTTCGTTGCAAAAGCAGCGTTTTGGTGCACGAAACGCACGTTTAGCGTCAAAACTGTGCAAAAGCAGCGTTTTGGTGCACGAAACGCACGTTTTGCGTCAAAACTGTGCAAAAGCAGCGTTTTGGTGCACGAAACGCACGTTTTGCGTCAAAACTGTGCAAAACAGCGTTTTGGGGCACGAAACGCACGTTTCGTTGCAAAAGCAGCGTTTTGGTGCACGAAACGCACGTTTTGCGTCAAAACTGTGCAAAAGCAGCGTTTTGGTGCACGAAACGCACGTTTTGCGTCAAAACTGTGCAAAAGCAGTGTTTTGGTGCACGAAACGCACGTTTTGCGTTAAAACTGTGCAAAAGCAGCGTTTTGGGGCACGAAACGCACGTTTTGCGTCAAAACTGTGCAAAACAGCGTTTTGGGGCACGAAACGCACGTTTCGTTGCAAAAGCAGCGTTTTGGTGCACGAAACGCACGTTTTGCGTCAAAACTGTGCAAAACAGCGTTTTGGGGCACGAAACGCACGTTTCGTTGCAAAAGCAGCGTTTTGGTGCACGAAACGCACGTTTTGCGTCAAAACTGTGCAAAAGCAGCGTTTTGGTGCACGAAACGCACGTTTTGCGTCAAAACTGTGCAAAAGCAGCGTTTTGGTGCACGAAACGCACGTTTTGCGTTAAAACTGTGCAAAAGCAGCGTTTTGGGGCACGAAACGCACGTTTTGCGTCAAAACTGTGCAAAAGCAGCGTTTTGGTGCACGAAACGCACGTTTTGCGTCAAAACTGTGCAAAAGCAGCGTTTTGGGGCACGAAACGCACGTTTCGTTGCAAAAGCAGCGTTTTGGTGCACGAAACGCACGTTTAGCGTCAAAACTGTGCAAAAGCAGCGTTTTGGTGCACGAAACGCACGTTTTGCGTCAAAACTGTGCAAAAGCAGCGTTTTGGTGCACGAAACGCACGTTTTGCGTCAAAACTGTGCAAAACAGCGTTTTGGGGCACGAAACGCACGTTTCGTTGCAAAAGCAGCGTTTTGGTGCACGAAACGCACGTTTTGCGTCAAAACTGTGCAAAAGCAGCGTTTTGGTGCACGAAACGCACGTTTTGCGTCAAAACTGTGCAAAAGCAGTGTTTTGGTGCACGAAACGCACGTTTTGCGTTAAAACTGTGCAAAAGCAGCGTTTTGGGGCACGAAACGCACGTTTTGCGTCAAAACTGTGCAAAAGCAGCGTTTTGGTGCACGAAACGCACGTTTAGCGTCAAAACTGTGCAAAAGCAGCGTTTTGGTGCACGAAACGCACGTTTCGTTGCAAAAGCAGCGTTTTGGTGCACGAAACGCACGTTTAGCGTCAAAACTGTGCAAAAGCAGCGTTTTGGGGCACGAAACGCACGTTTTGCGTCAAAACTGTGCAAAAGCAGCGTTTTGGGGCACGAAACGCACGTTTTGCGTCAAAACTGTGCAAAACAGCGTTTTGGGGCACGAAACGCACGTTTCGTTGCAAAAGCAGCGTTTTGGTGCACGAAACGCACGTTTTGCGTCAAAACTGTGCAAAACAGCGTTTTGGGGCACGAAATGCACGTTTCGTTGCAAAAGCAGCGTTTTGGTGCACGAAACGCACGTTTTGCGTCAAAACTGTGCAAAAGCAGCGTTTTGGTGCACGAAACGCACGTTTAGCGTCAAAACTGTGCAAAAGAAGCGTTTTGGTGCACGAAACGCACGTTTTGCGTCAAAACTGTGCAAAAGCAGC
>CALSEM010000110.1:0-23595 GCA_943735885.1 Stelis phaeoptera | reverse complement strand
TGCACCAAATCGCTGCTTTTGCACAGTTTTGACGCAAAACGTGCGTTTCGTGCACCAAAACGCCGCTTTTGCAGCGAAACGTGCGTTTCACGCACCGAATCGCTGCTTTTGCACAGTTTTGACGCAAAACGTGCGTTTCGTGCACCAAAACGCCGCTTTTGCAGCGAAACGTGCGTTTCGTGCGCCAAAACGCCGCTTTTGCAGCGAAACGTGCGTTTCACGCACCGAATCGCCGCTTTTGCACCGTTTTGGCGAGAAACGGGCGTTTCGTGCACCAAATCGCTGCTTTTGCACAGTTTTGACGCAAAACGTGCGTTTTCGAGCACCAAAACGCCGCTTTTGCAGCGAAACGTGCGTTTCGTGCACCAAATCGCTGCTTTTGCACAGTTTTGACGCAAAACGTGCGTTTCGTGCACCGAATCGCCGCTTTTGCACAGTTTTGACGCAAAACGTGCGTTTCGTGCGCCAAAACGCCGCTTTTGCAGCGAAACGTGCGTTTCACGCACCGAATCGCCGCTTTGCTCCGTTTAGGCGAGAAACGTGCGTTTCGTACACCAAATCGCTTCTTTTGCACAGTTTTGACGCAAAACGTGCGTTTCGTGCGCCAAAACGCCGCTTTTGCAGCGAAACGTGCGTTTCGTGCACCAAATCGCTGCTTTTGCACAGTTTTGACGCAAAACGTGCGTTTCGTGCGCCAAAACGCCGCTTTTGCAGCGAAACGTGCGTTTCGTGCACCAAATCGCTGCTTTTGCACAGTTTTGACGCAAAACGTGCGTTTCGTGCACCAAATCACTGCTTTTGCACAGGTTTGACGCAAAACGTGCGTTTCGTGCGCCAAAACGCCGCTTTTGCAGCGAAACGTGCGTTTCACGCACCGAATCGCCGCTTTTGCTCCGCTTTGGCGAGAAACGTGCGTTTCGTGCACCATATCGCTGCTTTTGCACAGTTTTGACGCAAAACGTGCGTTTCGTGCACCAAAACGCAGCTTTTGCAGCGAAACGTGCGTTTCGTGCACCAAATCGCTGCTTTTGCACAGTTTTGACGCAAAACGTGCGTTTCGTGCACCAAAACGCCGCTTTTGCAGCGAAACGTGCGTTTCGTGCACCAAATCGCTGCTTTTGCACAGTTTTGACGCAAAACGTGCGTTTCGTGCGCCAAAACGCCGCTTTTGCAGCGAAACGTGCGTTTCACGCACCGAATCGCCGCTTTTGCTCCGTTTTGGCGAGAAACGTGCGTTTCGTGCACCAAATCGCTGCTTTTGCACAGTTTTGACGAAAACGTGCGTTTCGTGCGCCAAAACGCCGCTTTTGCAGCGAAACGTGCGTTTCACGCACCGAATCGCTGCTTTTGCACAGTTTTGACGCAAAACGTGCGTTTCGTGCACCAAAACGCCGCTTTTGCAGCGAAACGTGCGTTTCGTGCACCAAATCGCTGCTTTTGCACAGTTTTGACACAAAACGTGAGTTTCGTGCGCCAAAACGCCGCTTTTGCAACGAAACGTGCGTTTCGTGCACCAAATCGCTGCTTTTGCACAGTTTTGACGCAAAACGTGCGTTTCGTGCACCAAAACGCCGCTTTTGCAGCGAAACGTGCGTTTCACGCACCGAATCGCTGCTTTTGCACAGTTTTGACGCAAAACGTGCGTTTCGTGCACCAAAACGCCGCTTTGCAGCGAAACGTGCGTTTCGTGCGCCAAAACGCCGCTTTTGCAGCGAAACGTGCGTTTCACGCACCGAATCGCCGCTTTTGCACCGTTTTGGCGAGAAACGGGCGTTTCGTGCACCAAATCGCTGCTTTTGCACAGTTTTGACGCAAAACGTGCGTTTCGAGCACCAAAACGCCGCTTTTGCAGCGAAACGTGCGTTTCGTGCACCAAATCGCTGCTTTTGCACAGTTTTGACGCAAAACGTGCGTTTCGTGCACCGAATCGCCGCTTTTGCACAGTTTTGACGCAAAACGTGCGTTTCGTGCGCCAAAACGCCGCTTTTGCAGCGAAACGTGCGTTTCACGCACCGAATCGCTGCTTTTGCACAGTTTTGACGCAAAACGTGCGTTTCGTGCACCAAAACGCCGCTTTTGCAGCGAAACGTGCGTTTCGTGCACCAAAACGCCGCTTTTGCAGCGAAACGTGCGTTTTCGTGCACCAATCGCTGCTTTTGCACAGTTTTGACGCAAAACGTGCGTTTCGTGCGCCAAAACGCCGCTTTTGCAGCGAAACGTGCGTTTCACGCACCGAATCGCCGCTTTTTGCTCCGTTAGGCGAGAAACGTGCGTTTCGTGCACCAAATCGCTGCTTTTGCACAGTTTTGACGCAAAACGTGCGTTTCGTGCACCAAAACGCCGCTTTTGCAGCGAAACGTGCGTTTCGTGCACCAAATCGCTGCTTTTGCACAGTTTTGACGCAAAACGTGCGTTTCGTGCACCAAAACGCCGCTTTTGCAGCGAAACGTGCGTTTCGTGCACCAAATCGCTGCTTTTGCACAGTTTTGACGCAAAACGTGCGTTTTGTGCACCAAAACGCCGCTTTTTGCAGCGAAACGTGCGTTTCGTGCACCAAATCGCTGCTTTTGCACAGTTTTGACGCAAAATGTGCGTTTCGTGCACCAAAACGCCGCTTTTGCAGCGAAACGTGCGTTTCGTGCACCAAATCGCTGCTTTTGCACAGTTTTAACGCAAAACGTGCGTTTCGTGCACCAAAACGCCGCTTTTGCAGCGAAACGTGCGTTTCGTACAACATAATCGCTGCTTTTGCACAGTTTTGACGCAAAACGTGCGTTTCGTGCGCCAAAACGCCGCTTTTGCAGCGAAACGTGCGTTTCACGCACCGAATCGCCGCTTTTTGCTCCGTTTAGGCGAGAAACGTGCGTTTCGTGCACCATATCGCTGCTTTTGCACAGTTTTGACGCAAAACGTGCGTTTCGTGCACCAAATCGCTGCTTTTGCAGCAAACGTGCGTTTCGTGCACCAAATCGCTGCTTTTGCACAGTTTTGACGCAAAACGTGCGTTTCGTGCACCATATCGCTGCTTTTGCACAGTTTTGACGCAAAACGTGCGTTTCGTGCACCAAAACGCCGCTTTTGCAGCAAACGTGCGTTTCGTGCACCAAATCGCTGCTTTTGCACAGTTTTGACGCAAAACGTGCGTTTCGTGCACCAAAATCGCTGCTTTTGCACAGGTTTGACGCAAAACGTGCGTTTCGTGCGCCAAAACGCCGCTTTTGCAGCGAAACGTGCGTTTCACGCACCGAATCGCCGCTTTTGCTCCGTTTTTGGCGAGAAACGTGCGTTTCGTGCAACCATATCGCTGCTTTTGCACAGTTTTGACGCAAAACGTGCGTTTCGTGCACCAAAACGCAGCTTTTGCAGCGAAACGTGCGTTTCGTGCACCAAATCGCTGCTTTTGCACAGTTTTGACGCAAAACGTGCGTTTCGTGCACCAAAACGCCGCTTTTGCAGCGAAACGTGCGTTTCGTGCACCAAAACGCCGCTTTTGCAGCGAAACGTGCGTTTCGTGCACCAAATCGCTGCTTTTGCACAGTTTTGGACGCAAAACGTGCGATTTCGTGCACCAAAACGCCGCTTTTGCAGCGAAACGTGCGTTTCGTGCACCAAATCGCTGCATTTGCACAGTTTTGACGCAAAACGTGCGTTTCGTGCACCAAAACGCCGCTTTTGCAGCAAACGTGCGTTTCGTGCACCAAATCGCTGCTTTTTGCACAGTTTTGACGCAAAACGTGCGTTTCGTGCGCCAAAACGTCGCTTTTGCAGCGAAACGTGCGTTTCACGCACCGAATCGCCGCTTTTGCTCCGTTTTGGCGAGAAACGTGCGTTTCGTGCACCAAATCGCTGCTATTGCACAGTTTTGACGCAAAACGTGCGTTTCGTGCACCAAAACGCCGCTTTTGCAGCGAAACGTGCGTTTCGTGCACCAAATCGCTGCTTTTGCACAGTTTTGACGCAAAACGTGCGTTTCGTGCACCAAAACGCCGCTTTTGCAGCGAAACGTGCGTTTCGTGCACCAAATCGCTGCTTTTGCACAGTTTTGACGCAAAACGTGCGTTTTGTGCACCAAAACGCCGCTTTTGCAGCGAAACGTGCGTTTCGTGCACCAAATCGCTGCTTTTGCACAGTTTTGACGCAAAAACGTGCGTTTCGTGCACCAAAACGCCGCTTTTGCAGCGAAACGTGCGTTTCACGCACCGAATCGCCGCTTTTGCTCCGTTTAGGCGAGAAACGTGCGTTTCGTGCACCATATCGCTGCTTTTTGCACAGTTTTGACGCAAAACGTGCGTTTCGTGCACCAAATCGCTGCTTTTGCACAGTTTTGACGCAAAACGTGCGTTTCGTGCACCAAAACGCCGCTTTTGCAGCGAAACGTGCGTTTCGTGCACCATATCGCTGCTTTTGCACAGTTTTTGACGCAAAACGTGCGTTTCGTGCACCAAAACGCAGCTTTTGCAGCGAAACGTGCGTTTCGTGCACCAAATCGCTGCTTTTGCACAGTTTTGACGCAAAACGTGCGTTTCGTGCACCAAAACGCCGCTTTTGCAGCGAAACGTGCGTTTCGTGCACCAAAACGCCGCTTTTGCAGCGAAACGTGCGTTTCGTGCACCAAATCGCTGCTTTTGCACAGTTTTTGACGCAAAACGTGCGATTCGTGCCCCAAAACGCCGCTTTTGCAGCGAAACGTGCGTTTCGTGCACCAAATCGCTGCATTTGCACAGTTTTGACGCAAAACGTGCGTTTCGTGCACCAAAAAACGCCGCTTTTGCAGCAAACGTGCGTTTCGTGCACCAAATCGCTGCTTTTGCACAGTTTTGACGGCAAAACGTGCGTTTCGTGCGCCAAAACGTCGCTTTTGCAGCGAAACGTGCGTTTCACGCACCGAATCGCCGCTTTTGCTCCGTTTTGGCGAGAAACGTGCGTTTCGTGCACCAAATCGCTGCTATTGCACAGTTTTGACGCAAAACGTGCGTTTCGTGCACCAAAACGTCGCTTTTGCAGCGAAACGTGCGTTTTCACGCACCGAATCGCCGCTTTTGCTCCGTTTTGGCGAGAAACGTGCGTTTTCGTGCACCAAATCGCTGCTTTTGCACAGTTTTGACGCAAAACGTGCGTTTCGTGCACCCAAAACGCCGCTTTTGCAGCGAAACGTGCGTTTCGTGCACCAAAACGCCGCTTTTGCAGCGAAACGTGCGTTTCACGCACCGAATCGCTGCTTTTGCACAGTTTTTGACGCAAAACGTGCGTTTCGTGCACCAAAACGCCGCTTTTGCAGCGAAACGTGCGTTTCGTGCACCAAAACGCCGCTTTTGCAACGAAACGTGCGTTTCGCGCACCGAATCGCCGCTTTTGCTCCGTTTTGGCGAGAAACGTGCGTTTCGTGCACCATATCGCTGCTTTTGCACAGTTTTGACGCAAAACGTGCGTTTCGTGCGCCAAAACGCCGCTTTTTGCAGCGAAACGTGCGTTTCGTGCACCAAATCGCTGTTTTTGCACAGTTTTGACGCAAAACGTGCGTTTCGTGCACCGAATCGCTGCTTTTGCACAGTTTTGACGCAAAACGTGCGTTTCGTGCGCCAAAACGCCGCTTTTGCAGCGAAACGTGCGTTTCACGCACCGAATCGCCGCTTTTGCACCGTTTTGGCGAGAAACGTGCGTTTCGTGCACCAAATCGCTGCTTTTGCACAGTTTTGACGCAAAACGTGCGTTTCGAGCACCAAAACGCCGCTTTTGCAGCGAAACGTGCGTTTCGTGCACCAAAACGCCGCTTTTGCAACGAAACGTGCGTTTCGCGCACCGAATCGCCGCTTTTGCTCCGTTTTGGCGAGAAACGTGCGTTTCGTGCACCATATCGGTGCTTTTGCACAGTTTTGACGCAAAACGTGCGTTTCGTGCACCAAAACGCAGCTTTTGCAGCGAAACGTGCGTTTCGTGCAGCAAATCGCTGCTTTTGCACAGTTTTTGACGCAAAACGTGCGTTTCGTGCACCAAAACGCCGCTTTTGCAGCGAAACGTGCGTTTCGTGCACCAAAACGCCGCTTTTGCAGCAAAACGTGCGTTTCGTGCACCAAATCGCTGATTTTGCACAGTTTTGACGCAAAACGTGCGTTTCGTGCGCCAAAACGCCGCTTTTGCAGCGAAACGTGCGTTTCACGCACCGAATCGCCGCTTTTGCTCCGTTTTGGCGAGAAACGTGCGTTTCGTGCACCAAATCGCTGCTTTTGCACAGTTTTGACGCAAAACGTGCGTTTCGTGCGCCAAAACGCCGCTTTTGCAGCGAAACGTGCGTTTCACGCACCGAATCGCCGCTTTTGCACCGTTTTGGCGAGAAACGTGCGTTTCGTGCACCAAATCGCTGCTTTTGCACAGTTTTGACGCAAAACGTGCGTTTCGAGCACCAAAACGCCGCTTTTGCAGCGAAACGTTCGTTTCGTGCACCAAATCGCTGCTTTTGCACAGTTTTGACGCAAAACGTGCGTTTCGTGCACCAAAACGCCGCTTTTGCAGCGAAACGTGCGTTTCGTGCACCAAATCGCTGCTTTTGCACAGTTTTGACGCAAAACATGCGTTTCGTGCTCCAAAACGCCGCTTTTGCAGCGAAACGTGCGTTTCGTGCACCAAATCGCTGCTTTTGCCCAGTTTTGACGCAAAACGTGCGTTTCGTGCGCCAAAACGCCGCTTTTGCAGCGAAACGTGCGTTTCACGCACCGAATCGCCGCTTTTGCACCGTTTTGGCGAGAAACGTGCGTTTCGTGCGCCAAAACGCCGCTTTTGCAGCGAAACGTGCGTTTCAAGCACCGAATCGCTGCTTTTGCACAGTTTTGACGCAAAACGTGCGTTTCGTGCACCAAAACGCCGCTTTTGCAGCGAAACGTTCGTTTCGTGCACCAAATCGCTGCTTTTGCACAGTTTTGACGCAAAACGTGCGTTTCGTGCACCAAAACGCCGCTTTTGCAGCGAAACGTGCGTTTCGTGCACCAAATCGCTGCTTTTGCACAGTTTTGACGCAAAACATGCGTTTCGTGCTCCAAAACGCTGCTTTTTCACAGTTTTGACGCAAAACGGGCGTTTCGTGCGCCAAAACGCCGCTTTTGCAGCGAAACGTGCGTTTCGTGCACCAAATCGCTGCTTTTGTACAGTTTTGAAGCAAAACTTGCGTTTCGTGCACCAAAGCGCCGCTTTTGCAGCGAAACGTGCGTTTCACGCACCGAATCGCCGCTTTTGCTCCGTTTTGGCGAGAAACGTGCGTTCCGTGCACCAAATCGCTGCTTTTGCACAGTTTTGACGCAAAACGTGCGTTTCGTGCACCAAAACGCCGCTTTTGCAGCGAAACGTGCGTTTCGTGCACCAAATCGCTGCTTTTGCACAGTTTTGACGCAAAACGTGCGGATCGTGCACCAAAACGCCGCTTTTGCAGCGAAACGTGCGTTTCGTGCACCAAATCGCTGCTTTTGCACAGTTTTGACGCAAAACGTGCGTTTCGTGCACCAAAACGCCGCTTTTGCTTGAAACGTGCGTTTCGTGCACCAAAACGCCGCTTTTGCAGCGAAACGTGCGTTTCGTGCACCAAATCGCTGCTTTTGCACAGTTTTGACGCAAAACGTGCGTTTCGTGGGCCAAAACGCCGCTTTTGCAGCGAAACGTGCGTTTCACGCACCGAATCGCCGCTTTTGCTCCGTTTTGGCGAGAAACGTGCGATTCGTGCACCAAATCGCTGCTTTTGCACAGTTATGACGCAAAACGTGCGTTTCGTGCACCAAAACGCCGCTTTTGCAGCGAAACGTGCGTTTCGTGCACCAAATCGCTGCTTTTGCACAGTTTTGACGCAAAACGTGCGTTTCGTGCGCCAAAACGCCGCTTTTGCAGCGAAACGTACGTTTCACGCACCGAATCGCCGCTTTTGCTGCGTTTTGGCGAGAAACGTGCGTTTCGTGCACCAAATCGCTACTTTTTCACAGTTTTTGACGCAAAACGTGCGTTTCGTGCGCCAAAACGCCGCTTTTGCAGCGAAACGTGCGTTTCACGCACCGAATCGCCGCTTTTGCTCCGTTTTGGCGAGAAACGTGCATTTCGTGCACCAAATCGCTGCTTTTGCACAGTTTTGACGCAAAACGTGCGTTTCGTGCACCAAAACGCCCGCTTTTGCAGCGAAACGTGCGTTTCGTGCACCAAATCGCTGCTTTTGCACAGTTTTGACGCAAAACGTGCGTTTCGTGCACCAAATCGCTGCTTTTTCACAGTTTTGACGCAAAACGTGCGTTTCGTGGGCCAAAACGCCGCTTTTGCAGCGAAACGTGCGTTTCACGCACCGAATCGCCGCTTTTGCTCCGTTTTGGCGAGAAACGTGCGTTTCGTGCACCAAATCGCTGCTTTTTCACAGTTTTGACGCAAAAACGTGCGTTTCGTGCGCCAAAAACGCCGCTTTTGCAGCGAAACGTGCGTTTCGTGCACCAAATCGCTGCTTTTGTACAGTTTTGAAGCAAAACGTGCGTTTCGTGCACCAAAGCGCCGCTTTTGCAGCGAAACGTGCGTTTCACGCACCGAATCGCCGCTTTTGCTCCGTTTTGGCGAGAAACGTGCGTTTCCGTGCACCAAATCGCTGCTTTTGCACAGTTTTGACGCTAAAACGTGCGTTTCGTGCACCAAAACGCCGCTTTTGCAGCGAAACGTGCGTTTCGTGCACCAAATCGCTGCTTTTGCACAGTTTTGACGCAAAACGTGCGTTTCGTGCACCAAAACGCCGCTTTTGCAGCGAAACGTGCGTTTCGTGCACCAAATCGCTGCTTTTGCACAGTTTTGACGCAAAACGTGCGTTTCGTGCACCAAAACACCGCTTTTGCAGCGAAACGTGCGTTTCGTGCACCGAATCGCCGCTTTTGCTCCGTTTTGGCGAGAAACGTGCGTTTCGTGCACCAAATCGCTGCTTTTGCACAGTTTTGACGCAAAACGTGCGTTTCGTGCACCAAAACCGACCGCTTTTGCAGCGAAACGTGCGTTTCGTGCACCAAATCGCTGCTTTTGCACAGTTTTGACGCAAAACGTGCGTTTCGTGCACCAAAACGCCGCTTTTGCAGCGAAACGTGCGTTTCGTGCACCAAATCGCTGCTTTTGCACAGTTTTGACGCAAAACGTGCGTTTCGTGCGCCAAAACGCCGCTTTTGCAGCGAAACGTGCGTTTCACGCACCGAATCGCCGCTTTTGCTCCGTTTTGGCGAGAAACGTGCGTTTCGTGCACCAAATCGCTGCTTTTTCACAGGTTTTGACGCAAAACGGGCGTTTCGTGCGCCAAAACGCCGCTTTTGCAGCGAAACGTGCGTTTTCGTGCACCAAATCGCTGCTTTTGTACAGTTTTGAAGCAAAACTTGCGTTTCGTGCACCAAAGCGCCGCTTTTGCAGCGAAACGTGCGTTTCACGCACCGAATCGCCGCTTTTGCTCGTTTTGGCGAGAAACGTGCGTTCCGTGCACCAAATCGCTGCTTTTGCACAGTTTTGACGCAAAACGTGCGTTTCGTGCACCAAAACGCCGCTTTTGCAGCGAAACGTGCGTTTCGTGCACCAAATCGCTGCTTTTGCACAGTTTTGACGCAAAACGTGCGGATCGTGCACCAAAACGCCGCTTTTGCAGCGAAACGTGCGTTTCGTGCACCAAATCGCTGCTTTTGCACAGTTTTGACGCAAAACGTGCGTTTCGTGCACCAAAACGCCGCTTTTGCTTGAAACGTGCGTTTCGTGCATCAAAACGCCTCTTTTGCAGCGAAACGTGCGTTTCGTGCACCAAATCGCTGCTTTTGCACAGTTTTGACGCAAAACGTGCGTTTCGTGCGCCAAAACGCCGCTTTTGCAGCGAAACGTGCGTTTCACGCACCGAATCGCCGCTTTTGCTCCGTTTTGGCGAGAGAAACGTGCGTTTCGTGCACCAAATCGCTGCTTTTTCACAGTTTTGACGCAAAACGTGCGTTTCGTGCGCCAAAACGCCGCTTTTGCAGCGAAACGTGCGTTTCACGCACCGAATCGCCGCTTTTGCTCCGTTTTGGCGAGAAACGTGCATTTCGTGCACCAAATCGCTGCTTTTGCACAGTTTTGACGCAAAACGTGCGTTTCGTGCACCAAAACGCCGCTTTTGCAGCGAAACGTGCGTTTCGTGCACCAAATCGCTGCTTTTGCACAGTTTTGACGCAAAACGTGCGTTTCGTGCACCAAATCGCTGCTTTTTCACAGTTTTGACGCAAAACGTGCGTTTCGTGGGCCAAAACGCCGCTTTTGCAGCGAAACGTGCGTTTCACGCACCGAATCGCCGCTTTTGCTCCGTTTTGGCGAGAAACGTGCGTTTCGTGCACCAAATCGCTGCTTTTTCACAGTTTTGACGCAAAACGTGCGTTTCGTGCGCCAAAACGCCGCTTTTGCAGCGAAACGTGCGTTTCGTGCACCGAATCGCCGCTTTTGCTCCGTTTTGGCGAGAAACGTGCGTTTCGTGCACCAAATCGCTGCTTTTGCACAGTTTTGACGCAAAACGTGCGTTTCGTGCACCAAAACGCCGCTTTTGCAGCGAAACGTGCGTTTCGTTCACCAAATCGCTGCTTTTGCACAGTTTTGACGCAAAACGTGCGTTTCGTGCACCAAAACGCCGCTTTTGCAGCGAAACGTGCGTTTCGTGCACCAAATCGCTGCTTTTGCACAGTTTTGACGCAAAACGTGCGTTTCGTGCGCCAAAACGCCGCTTTTGCAGCGAAACGTGCGTTTCACGCACCGAATCGCCGCTTTTGCTCCGTTTTGGCGAGAAACGTGCGTTTCGTGCACCAAATCGCTGCTTTTTCACAGTTTTGACGCAAAACGGGCGTTTAGTGCGCCAAAACGCCGCTTTTGCAGCGAAACGTGCGTTTCGTGCACCAAATCGCTGCTTTTGCACAGTTTTGACGCAAAACGTGCGTTTCGTGCACCAAAACGCCGCTTTTGCAGCGAAACGTGCGTTTCGTGCACCAAATCGCTGCTTTTGCACAGTTTTGACGCAAAACGTGCGTTTCGTGCGCCAAAACGCCGCTTTTGCAGCGAAACGTGCGTTTCACGCACCGAATCGCCGCTTTTGCTCCGTTTTGGCGAGAAACGTGCGTTTCGTGCACCAAATCGCTGCTTTTGCACAGTTTTGACGCAAAACGTGCGTTTCGTGCGCCAAAACGCCGCTTTTGCAGCGAAACGTGCGTTTCACGCACCGAATCGCTGCTTTTGCACAGTTTTGACGCAAAACGTGCGTTTCGTGCACCAAAACGCCGCTTTTGCAGCGAAACGTGCGTTTCGTGCACCAAATCGCTGCTTTTGCACAGTTTTGACGCAAAACGTGCGTTTCGTGCGCCAAAACGCCGCTTTTGCAACGAAACGTGCGTTTCGTGCACCAAATCGCTGCTTTTGCACAGTTTTGACGCAAAACGTGCGTTTCGTGCACCAAAACGCCGCTTTTGCAGCGAAACGTGCGTTTCACGCACCGAATCGCTGCTTTTGCACAGTTTTGACGCAAAACGTGCGTTTCGTGCACCAAAACGCCGCTTTTGCAGCGAAACGTGCGTTTCGTGCGCCAAAACGCCGCTTTTGCAGCGAAACGTGCGTTTCACGCACCGAATCGCCGCTTTTGCACCGTTTTGGCGAGAAACGGGCGTTTCGTGCACCAAATCGCTGCTTTTGCACAGTTTTGACGCAAAACGTGCGTTTCGAGCACCAAAACGCCGCTTTTGCAGCGAAACGTGCGTTTCGTGCACCAAATCGCTGCTTTTGCACAGTTTTGACGCAAAACGTGCGTTTCGTGCACCGAATCGCCGCTTTTGCACAGTTTTGACGCAAAACGTGCGTTTCGTGCGCCAAAACGCCGCTTTTGCAGCGAAACGTGCGTTTCACGCACCGAATCGCCGCTTTTGCTCCGTTTAGGCGAGAAACGTGCGTTTCGTACACCAAATCGCTTCTTTTGCACAGTTTTGACGCAAAACGTGCGTTTCGTGCGCCAAAACGCCGCTTTTGCAGCGAAACGTGCGTTTCGTGCACCAAATCGCTGCTTTTGCACAGTTTTGACGCAAAACGTGCGTTTCGTGCGCCAAAACGCCGCTTTTGCAGCGAAACGTGCGTTTCGTGCACCAAATCGCTGCTTTTGCACAGTTTTGACGCAAAACGTGCGTTTCGTGCACCAAATCACTGCTTTTGCACAGGTTTGACGCAAAACGTGCGTTTCGTGCGCCAAAACGCCGCTTTTGCAGCGAAACGTGCGTTTCACGCACCGAATCGCCGCTTTTGCTCCGCTTTGGCGAGAAACGTGCGTTTCGTGCACCATATCGCTGCTTTTGCACAGTTTTGACGCAAAACGTGCGTTTCGTGCACCAAAACGCAGCTTTTGCAGCGAAACGTGCGTTTCGTGCACCAAATCGCTGCTTTTGCACAGTTTTGACGCAAAACGTGCGTTTCGTGCACCAAAACGCCGCTTTTGCAGCGAAACGTGCGTTTCGTGCACCAAATCGCTGCTTTTGCACAGTTTTGACGCAAAACGTGCGTTTCGTGCGCCAAAACGCCGCTTTTGCAGCGAAACGTGCGTTTCACGCACCGAATCGCCGCTTTTGCTCCGTTTTGGCGAGAAACGTGCGTTTCGTGCACCAAATCGCTGCTTTTGCACAGTTTTGACGAAAAACGTGCGTTTCGTGCGCCAAAACGCCGCTTTTGCAGCGAAACGTGCGTTTCACGCACCGAATCGCTGCTTTTGCACAGTTTTGACGCAAAACGTGCGTTTCGTGCACCAAAACGCCGCTTTTGCAGCGAAACGTGCGTTTCGTGCACCAAATCGCTGCTTTTGCACAGTTTTGACACAAAACGTGCGTTTCGTGCGCCAAAACGCCGCTTTTGCAACGAAACGTGCGTTTCGTGCACCAAATCGCTGCTTTTGCACAGTTTTGACGCAAAACGTGCGTTTCGTGCACCAAAACGCCGCTTTTGCAGCGAAACGTGCGTTTCACGCACCGAATCGCTGCTTTTGCACAGTTTTGACGCAAAACGTGCGTTTCGTGCACCAAAACGCCGCTTTTGCAGCGAAACGTGCGTTTCGTGCGCCAAAACGCCGCTTTTGCAGCGAAACGTGCGTTTCACGCACCGAATCGCCGCTTTTGCACCGTTTTGGCGAGAAACGGGCGTTTCGTGCACCAAATCGCTGCTTTTGCACAGTTTTGACGCAAAACGTGCGTTTCGAGCACCAAAACGCCGCTTTTGCAGCGAAACGTGCGTTTCGTGCACCAAATCGCTGCTTTTGCACAGTTTTGACGCAAAACGTGCGTTTCGTGCACCGAATCGCCGCTTTTGCACAGTTTTGACGCAAAACGTGCGTTTCGTGCGCCAAAACGCCGCTTTTGCAGCGAAACGTGCGTTTCACGCACCGAATCGCTGCTTTTGCACAGTTTTGACGCAAAACGTGCGTTTCGTGCACCAAAACGCCGCTTTTGCAGCGAAACGTGCGTTTCGTGCACCAAAACGCCGCTTTTGCAGCGAAACGTGCGTTTCGTGCACCAAATCGCTGCTTTTGCACAGTTTTGACGCAAAACGTGCGTTTCGTGCGCCAAAACGCCGCTTTTGCAGCGAAACGTGCGTTTCACGCACCGAATCGCCGCTTTTGCTCCGTTTAGGCGAGAAACGTGCGTTTCGTGCACCAAATCGCTGCTTTTGCACAGTTTTGACGCAAAACGTGCGTTTCGTGCACCAAAACGCCGCTTTTGCAGCGAAACGTGCGTTTCGTGCACCAAATCGCTGCTTTTGCACAGTTTTGACGCAAAACGTGCGTTTCGTGCACCAAAACGCCGCTTTTGCAGCGAAACGTGCGTTTCGTGCACCAAATCGCTGCTTTTGCACAGTTTTGACGCAAAACGTGCGTTTTGTGCACCAAAACGCCGCTTTTGCAGCGAAACGTGCGTTTCGTGCACCAAATCGCTGCTTTTGCACAGTTTTGACGCAAAATGTGCGTTTCGTGCACCAAAACGCCGCTTTTGCAGCGAAACGTGCGTTTCGTGCACCAAATCGCTGCTTTTGCACAGTTTTAACGCAAAACGTGCGTTTCGTGCACCAAAACGCCGCTTTTGCAGCGAAACGTGCGTTTCGTACAACAAATCGCTGCTTTTGCACAGTTTTGACGCAAAACGTGCGTTTCGTGCGCCAAAACGCCGCTTTTGCAGCGAAACGTGCGTTTCACGCACCGAATCGCCGCTTTTGCTCCGTTTAGGCGAGAAACGTGCGTTTCGTGCACCATATCGCTGCTTTTGCACAGTTTTGACGCAAAACGTGCGTTTCGTGCACCAAATCGCTGCTTTTGCAGCAAACGTGCGTTTCGTGCACCAAATCGCTGCTTTTGCACAGTTTTGACGCAAAACGTGCGTTTCGTGCACCATATCGCTGCTTTTGCACAGTTTTGACGCAAAACGTGCGTTTCGTGCACCAAAACGCCGCTTTTGCAGCAAACGTGCGTTTCGTGCACCAAATCGCTGCTTTTGCACAGTTTTGACGCAAAACGTGCGTTTCGTGCACCAAATCGCTGCTTTTGCACAGGTTTGACGCAAAACGTGCGTTTCGTGCGCCAAAACGCCGCTTTTGCAGCGAAACGTGCGTTTCACGCACCGAATCGCCGCTTTTGCTCCGTTTTGGCGAGAAACGTGCGTTTCGTGCACCATATCGCTGCTTTTGCACAGTTTTGACGCAAAACGTGCGTTTCGTGCACCAAAACGCAGCTTTTGCAGCGAAACGTGCGTTTCGTGCACCAAATCGCTGCTTTTGCACAGTTTTGACGCAAAACGTGCGTTTCGTGCACCAAAACGCCGCTTTTGCAGCGAAACGTGCGTTTCGTGCACCAAAACGCCGCTTTTGCAGCGAAACGTGCGTTTCGTGCACCAAATCGCTGCTTTTGCACAGTTTTGACGCAAAACGTGCGATTCGTGCCCCAAAACGCCGCTTTTGCAGCGAAACGTGCGTTTCGTGCACCAAATCGCTGCATTTGCACAGTTTTGACGCAAAACGTGCGTTTCGTGCACCAAAACGCCGCTTTTGCAGCAAACGTGCGTTTCGTGCACCAAATCGCTGCTTTTGCACAGTTTTGACGCAAAACGTGCGTTTCGTGCGCCAAAACGTCGCTTTTGCAGCGAAACGTGCGTTTCACGCACCGAATCGCCGCTTTTGCTCCGTTTTGGCGAGAAACGTGCGTTTCGTGCACCAAATCGCTGCTATTGCACAGTTTTGACGCAAAACGTGCGTTTCGTGCACCAAAACGTCGCTTTTGCAGCGAAACGTGCGTTTCACGCACCGAATCGCCGCTTTTGCTCCGTTTTGGCGAGAAACGTGCGTTTCGTGCACCAAATCGCTGCTTTTGCACAGTTTTGACGCAAAACGTGCGTTTCGTGCACCAAAACGCCGCTTTTGCAGCGAAACGTGCGTTTCGTGCACCAAAACGCCGCTTTTGCAGCGAAACGTGCGTTTCACGCACCGAATCGCTGCTTTTGCACAGTTTTGACGCAAAACGTGCGTTTCGTGCACCAAAACGCCGCTTTTGCAGCGAAACGTGCGTTTCGTGCACCAAAACGCCGCTTTTGCAACGAAACGTGCGTTTCGCGCACCGAATCGCCGCTTTTGCTCCGTTTTGGCGAGAAACGTGCGTTTCGTGCACCATATCGCTGCTTTTGCACAGTTTTGACGCAAAACGTGCGTTTCGTGCGCCAAAACGCCGCTTTTGCAGCGAAACGTGCGTTTCGTGCACCAAATCGCTGTTTTTGCACAGTTTTGACGCAAAACGTGCGTTTCGTGCACCGAATCGCTGCTTTTGCACAGTTTTGACGCAAAACGTGCGTTTCGTGCGCCAAAACGCCGCTTTTGCAGCGAAACGTGCGTTTCACGCACCGAATCGCCGCTTTTGCACCGTTTTGGCGAGAAACGTGCGTTTCGTGCACCAAATCGCTGCTTTTGCACAGTTTTGACGCAAAACGTGCGTTTCGAGCACCAAAACGCCGCTTTTGCAGCGAAACGTGCGTTTCGTGCACCAAAACGCCGCTTTTGCAACGAAACGTGCGTTTCGCGCACCGAATCGCCGCTTTTGCTCCGTTTTGGCGAGAAACGTGCGTTTCGTGCACCATATCGGTGCTTTTGCACAGTTTTGACGCAAAACGTGCGTTTCGTGCACCAAAACGCAGCTTTTGCAGCGAAACGTGCGTTTCGTGCAGCAAATCGCTGCTTTTGCACAGTTTTGACGCAAAACGTGCGTTTCGTGCACCAAAACGCCGCTTTTGCAGCGAAACGTGCGTTTCGTGCACCAAAACGCCGCTTTTGCAGCAAAACGTGCGTTTCGTGCACCAAATCGCTGATTTTGCACAGTTTTGACGCAAAACGTGCGTTTCGTGCGCCAAAACGCCGCTTTTGCAGCGAAACGTGCGTTTCACGCACCGAATCGCTGCTTTTGCACAGTTTTGACGCAAAACGTGCGTTTCGTGCACCAAAACGCCGCTTTTGCAGCGAAACGTGCGTTTCGTGCACCAAATCGCTGCTTTTGCACAGTTTTGACGCAAAACGTGCGTTTCGTGCGCCAAATCGCTGCTTTTGCACAGTTTTGACGCAAAACGTGCGTTTCGTGCGCCAAAACGCCGCTTTTGCAGCGAAACGTGCGTTTCACGCACCGAATCGCCGCTTTTGCTCCGTTTTGGCGAGAAACGTGCGTTTCGTGCACCAAATCGCTGCTTTTGCACAGTTTTGACGCAAAACGTGCGTTTCGTGCGCCAAAACGCCGCTTTTGCAGCGAAACGTGCGTTTCACGCACCGAATCGCCGCTTTTGCACCGTTTTGGCGAGAAACGTGCGTTTCGTGCACCAAATCGCTGCTTTTGCACAGTTTTGACGCAAAACGTGCGTTTCGAGCACCAAAACGCCGCTTTTGCAGCGAAACGTTCGTTTCGTGCACCAAATCGCTGCTTTTGCACAGTTTTGACGCAAAACGTGCGTTTCGTGCACCAAAACGCCGCTTTTGCAGCGAAACGTGCGTTTCGTGCACCAAATCGCTGCTTTTGCACAGTTTTGACGCAAAACATGCGTTTCGTGCTGCAAAACGCCGCTTTTGCAGCGAAACGTGCGTTTCGTGCACCAAATCGCTGCTTTTGCCCAGTTTTGACGCAAAACGTGCGTTTCGTGCGCCAAAACGCCGCTTTTGCAGCGAAACGTGCGTTTCACGCACCGAATCGCCGCTTTTGCACCGTTTTGGCGAGAAACGTGCGTTTCGTGCACCAAATCGCTGCATTTGCACAGTTTTGACGCAAAACGTGCGTTTCGAGCACCAAAACGCCGCTTTTGCAGCGAAACGTGCGTTTCGTGCACCAAATCGCTGTTTTTGCACAGTTTTGACGCAAAACG
Organism: Stelis phaeoptera; assembly: GCA_943735885.1. Lineage (NCBI taxonomy): Eukaryota > Metazoa > Arthropoda > Insecta > Hymenoptera > Megachilidae > Stelis > Stelis phaeoptera. The sequence goes on along the minus strand of CALSEM010000110.1, from coordinate 6,202 downwards.
TGCGTTTCGTGCACCGAATCGCTGCTTTTGCACAGTTTTGACGCAAAACGTGCGTTTCGTGCGCCAAAACGCCGCTTTTGCAGCGAAACGTGCGTTTCACGCACCGAATCGCTGCTTTTGCACAGTTTTGACGCAAAACGTGCGTTTCGTGCACCAAAACGCCGCTTTTGCAGCGAAACGTGCGTTTCGTGCACCAAAACGCCGCTTTTGCAACGAAACGTGCGTTTCGCGCACCGAATCGCCGCTTTTGCTCCGTTTTGGCGAGAAACGTGCGTTTCGTGCACCATATCGCTGCTTTTGCACAGTTTTGACGCAAAACGTGCGTTTCGTGCGCCAAAACGCCGCTTTTGCAGCGAAACGTGCGTTTCACGCACCGAATCGCCGCTTTTGCTCCGTTTTGGCGAGAAACGTGCGTTTCGTGCACCATATCGGTGCTTTTGCACAGTTTTGACGCAAAACGTGCGTTTCGTGCACCGAATCGCTGCTTTTGCACAGTTTTGACGCAAAACGTGCGTTTCGTGCGCCAAAACGCCGCTTTTGCAGCGAAACGTGCGTTTCACGCACCGAATCGCTGCTTTTGCACAGTTTTGACGCAAAACGTGCGTTTCGTGCACCAAAACGCCGCTTTTGCAGCGAAACGTGCGTTTCGTGCACCAAAACGCCGCTTTTGCAACGAAACGTGCGTTTCGCGCACCGAATCGCCGCTTTTGCTCCGTTTTGGCGAGAAACGTGCGTTTCGTGCACCATATCGCTGCTTTTGCACAGTTTTGACGCAAAACGTGCGTTTCGTGCGCCAAAACGCCGCTTTTGCAGCGAAACGTGCGTTTCGTGCACCAAAACGCCGCTTTTGCAGCAAAACGTGCGTTTCGTGCACCAAATCGCTGCTTTTGCACAGTTTTGACGCAAAACGTGCGTTTCGTGCGCCAAATCGCTGCTTTTGCACAGTTTTGACGCAAAACGTGCGTTTCGTGCGCCAAAACGCCGCTTTTGCAGCGAAACGTGCGTTTCACGCACCGAATCGCCGCTTTTGCTCCGTTTTGGCGAGAAACGTGCGTTGCGTGCACCAAATCGCTGCTTTTGCACAGTTTTGACGCAAAACGTGCGTTTCGTGCACCAAATCGCTGCTTTTGCACAGGTTTGACGCAAAACGTGCGTTTCGTGCGCCAAAACGCCGCTTTTGCAGCGAAACGTGCGTTTCACGCACCGAATCGCCGCTTTTGCTCCGTTTTGGCGAGAAACGTGCGTTTCGTGCACCATATCGGTGCTTTTGCACAGTTTTGACGCAAAACGTGCGTTTCGTGCACCAAAACGCAGCTTTTGCAGCGAAACGTGCGTTTCGTGCAGCAAATCGCTGCTTTTGCACAGTTTTGACGCAAAACGTGCGTTTCGTGCACCAAAACGCCGCTTTTGCAGCGAAACGTGCGTTTCGTGCACCAAAACGCCGCTTTTGCAGCAAAACGTGCGTTTCGTGCACCAAATCGCTGCTTTTGCACAGTTTTGACGCAAAACGTGCGTTTCGTGCACCAAAACGCCGCTTTTGCAGCGAAACGTGCGTTTCGTGCACCAAATCGCTGCTTTTGCACAGTTTTGACGCAAAACATGCGTTTCGTGCTGCAAAACGCCGCTTTTGCAGCGAAACGTGCGTTTCGTGCACCAAATCGCTGCTTTTGCCCAGTTTTGACGCAAAACGTGCGTTTCGTGCGCCAAAACGCCGCTTTTGCAGCGAAACGTGCGTTTCACGCACCGAATCGCCGCTTTTGCACCGTTTTGGCGAGAAACGTGCGTTTCGTGCACCAAATCGCTGCATTTGCACAGTTTTGACGCAAAACGTGCGTTTCGAGCACCAAAACGCCGCTTTTGCAGCGAAACGTGCGTTTCGTGCACCAAATCGCTGTTTTTGCACAGTTTTGACGCAAAACGTGCGTTTCGTGCACCGAATCGCTGCTTTTGCACAGTTTTGACGCAAAACGTGCGTTTCGTGCGCCAAAACGCCGCTTTTGCAGCGAAACGTGCGTTTCACGCACCGAATCGCTGCTTTTGCACAGTTTTGACGCAAAACGTGCGTTTCGTGCACCAAAACGCCGCTTTTGCAGCGAAACGTGCGTTTCGTGCACCAAAACGCCGCTTTTGCAACGAAACGTGCGTTTCGCGCACCGAATCGCCGCTTTTGCTCCGTTTTGGCGAGAAACGTGCGTTTCGTGCACCATATCGCTGCTTTTGCACAGTTTTGACGCAAAACGTGCGTTTCGTGCGCCAAAACGCCGCTTTTGCAGCGAAACGTGCGTTTCGTGCACCAAATCGCTGCTTTTGCACAGTTTTGACGCAAAACGTGCGTTTCGTGCACCAAATCGCTGCTTTTGCACAGGTTTGACGCAAAACGTGCGTTTCGTGCGCCAAAACGCCGCTTTTGCAGCGAAACGTGCGTTTCACGCACCGAATCGCCGCTTTTGCTCCGTTTTGGCGAGAAACGTGCGTTTCGTGCACCATATCGGTGCTTTTGCACAGTTTTGACGCAAAACGTGCGTTTCGTGCACCAAAACGCAGCTTTTGCAGCGAAACGTGCGTTTCGTGCAGCAAATCGCTGCTTTTGCACAGTTTTGACGCAAAACGTGCGTTTCGTGCACCAAAACGCCGCTTTTGCAGCGAAACGTGCGTTTCGTGCACCAAAACGCCGCTTTTGCAGCAAAACGTGCGTTTCGTGCACCAAATCGCTGCTTTTGCACAGTTTTGACGCAAAACGTGCGTTTCGTGCGCCAAAACGCCGCTTTTGCAGCGAAACGTGCGTTTCACGCACCGAATCGCTGCTTTTGCACAGTTTTGACGCAAAACGTGCGTTTCGTGCACCAAAACGCCGCTTTTGCAGCGAAACGTGCGTTTCGTGCACCTAATCGCTGCTTTTGCACAGTTTTGACGCAAAACGTGCGTTTCGTGCGCCAAAACGCCGCTTTTGCAGCGAAACGTGCGTTTCAGGCACCGAATCGCCGCTTTTGCACCGTTTTGGCGAGAAACGTGCGTTTCGTGCACCAAATCGCTGCATTTGCACAGTTTTGACGCAAAACGTGCGTTTCGTGCACCGAATCGCTGCTTTTGCACAGTTTTGACGCAAAACGTGCGTTTCGTGCGCCAAAACGCCGCTTTTGCAGCGAAACGTGCGTTTCACGCACCGAATCGCTGCTTTTGCACAGTTTTGACGCAAAACGTGCGTTTCGTGCACCAAAACGCCGCTTTTGCAGCGAAACGTGCGTTTCGTGCACCAAAACGCCGCTTTTGCAACGAAACGTGCGTTTCGCGCACCGAATCGCCGCTTTTGCTCCGTTTTGGCGAGAAACGTGCGTTTCGTGCACCATATCGCTGCTTTTGCACAGTTTTGACGCAAAACGTGCGTTTCGTGCGCCAAAACGCCGCTTTTGCAGCGAAACGTGCGTTTCGTGCACCAAAACGCCGCTTTTGCAGCAAAACGTGCGTTTCGTGCACCAAATCGCTGCTTTTGCACAGTTTTGACGCAAAACGTGCGTTTCGTGCGCCAAATCGCTGCTTTTGCACAGTTTTGACGCAAAACGTGCGTTTCGTGCGCCAAAACGCCGCTTTTGCAGCGAAACGTGCGTTTCACGCACCGAATCGCCGCTTTTGCTCCGTTTTGGCGAGAAACGTGCGTTGCGTGCACCAAATCGCTGCTTTTGCACAGTTTTGACGCAAAACGTGCGTTTCGTGCACCAAATCGCTGCTTTTGCACAGGTTTGACGCAAAACGTGCGTTTCGTGCGCCAAAACGCCGCTTTTGCAGCGAAACGTGCGTTTCACGCACCGAATCGCCGCTTTTGCTCCGTTTTGGCGAGAAACGTGCGTTTCGTGCACCATATCGGTGCTTTTGCACAGTTTTGACGCAAAACGTGCGTTTCGTGCACCAAAACGCAGCTTTTGCAGCGAAACGTGCGTTTCGTGCAGCAAATCGCTGCTTTTGCACAGTTTTGACGCAAAACGTGCGTTTCGTGCACCAAAACGCCGCTTTTGCAGCGAAACGTGCGTTTCGTGCACCAAAACGCCGCTTTTGCAGCAAAACGTGCGTTTCGTGCACCAAATCGCTGCTTTTGCACAGTTTTGACGCAAAACGTGCGTTTCGTGCGCCAAATCGCTGCTTTTGCACAGTTTTGACGCAAAACGTGCGTTTCGTGCGCCAAAACGCCGCTTTTGCAGCGAAACGTGCGTTTCACGCACCGAATCGCCGCTTTTGCTCCGTTTTGGCGAGAAACGTGCGTTTCGTGCACCAAATCGCTGCTTTTGCACAGGTTTGACGCAAAACGTGCGTTTCGTGCGCCAAAACGCCGCTTTTGCAGCGAAACGTGCGTTTCACGCACCGAATCGCCGCTTTTGCTCCGTTTTGGCGAGAAACGTGCGTTTCGTGCACCATATCGGTGCTTTTGCACAGTTTTGACGCAAAACGTGCGTTTCGTGCACCAAAACGCAGCTTTTGCAGCGAAACGTGCGTTTCGTGCAGCAAATCGCTGCTTTTGCACAGTTTTGACGCAAAACGTGCGTTTCGTGCACCAAAACGCCGCTTTTGCAGCGAAACGTGCGTTTCGTGCACCAAAACGCCGCTTTTGCAGCAAAACGTGCGTTTCGTGCGCCAAATCGCTGCTTTTGCACAGTTTTGACGCAAAACGTGCGTTTCGTGCGCCAAATCGCTGCTTTTGCACAGTTTTGACGCAAAACGTGCGTTTCGTGCGCCAAAACGCCGCTTTTGCAGCGAAACGTGCGTTTCACGCACCGAATCGCCGCTTTTGCTCCGTTTTGGCGAGAAACGTGCGTTTCGTGCACCAAATCGCTGCTTTTGCACAGTTTTGACGCAAAACGTGCGTTTCGTGCGCCAAAACGCCGCTTTTTGCAGCGAAACGTGCGTTTCACGCACCGAATCGCCGCTTTTGCACCGTTTTGGCGAGAAACGTGCGTTTCGTGCACCAAATCGCTGCTTTTGCACAGTTTTGACGCAAAACGTGCGTTTCGTGCACCGAATCGCTGCTTTTGCACAGTTTTGACGCAAAACGTGCGTTTCTTGCGCCAAAACGCCGCTTTTGCAGCGAAACGTGCGTTTCACGCACCGAATCGCTGCTTTTGCTCAGTTTTGACGCAAAACGTGCGTTTCGTGCACCAAAACGCCGCTTTTGCAGCGAAACGTGCGTTTCGTGCACCAAAACGCCGCTTTTGCAACGAAACGTGCGTTTCGTGCACCAAATCGCTGCTTTTGCACAGTTTTGACGCAAAACGTGCGTTTCGTGCACCAAATCGCTGCTTTTGCGCAGTTTTGACGCAAAACGTGCGTTTCGTGCACCAAAACGCCGCTTTTGCAGCGAAACGTGCGTTTCGTGCACCAAATCGCTGCTTTTGCACAGTTTTGACGCAAAACGTGCGTTTCGTGCACCAAAACGCCGCTTTTGCAGCGAAACGTGCGTTTCGTGCACCAAAACGCCGCTTTTGCAGCGAAACGTGCGTTTCGTACACCAAATCGCTGCTTTTGCACAGTTTTGACGCAAAACGTGCGTTTCGTGCGCCAAAACGCCGCTTTTGCAGCGAAACGTGCGTTTCACGCACCGAATCGCCGCTTTTGCTCCGTTTAGGCGAGAAACGTGCGTTTCGTGCACCATATCGCTGCTTTTGCACAGTTTTGACGCAAAACGTGCGTTTCGTGCACCAAATCGCTGCTTTTGCACAGGTTTGACGCAAAACGTGCGTTTCGTGCGCCAAAACGCCGCTTTTGCAGCGAAACGTGCGTTTCACGCACCGAATCGCCGCTTTTGCTCCGTTTTGGCGAGAAACGTGCGTTTCGTGCACCATATCGCTGCTTTTGCACAGTTTTGACGCAAAACGTGCGTTTCGTGCACCAAAACGCAGCTTTTGCAGCGAAACGTGCGTTTCGTGCACCAAATCGCTGCTTTTGCACAGTTTTGACGCAAAACGTGCGTTTCGTGCGCCAAAACGCCGCTTTTGCAGCGAAACGTGCGTTTCACGCACCGAATCGCCGCTTTTGCTCCGTTTTGGCGAGAAACGTGCGTTTCGTGCACCAAATCGCTGCTTTTGCACAGTTTTGGCGCAAAACGTGCGTTTCGTGCGCCAAAACGCCGCTTTTGCAGCGAAACGTGCGTTTCACGCACCGAATCGCCGCTTTTGCACCGTTTTGGCGAGAAACGTGCGTTTCGTGCACCAAATCG